>JARHVA010003818.1:765000-772500 GCA_037957365.1 Torreya grandis | reverse complement strand
TTAGTTAAGTCAAAATAATTTCATAAATGAAGTTGACCTATTATATATACATGATTGATTAGATGATTGCAACCCATTTAATTTTTAGGATTTTTATAAGATAGTTGGATAGTTACAAGTGAAACATGTTTCAATTCAATACTACATAATTTAAATATAAAATTTAAAAATAATAAAATTAAAAATGTTTAAAGATGTTAACAAACATGCATTTGATAAAAATACAAAGGAAATAATCACATATTTTAATATTTAGGTCATAAACACATATGAGAACACATAACTACCATAATAAAACCATCACTAATAATGTATAATTATATATTAAAAATGTAATATTTTATGTAAATGTACATCACTTAGTGATGGGCACATGTTTCCCCTCAACTTTTGTATCACCATCCACATCATCATCTCTATGTTTAGGATCTCTTAATCACCAAGCAATGTTATCATCTCTATGTGTTCTAAAGGTATATATACTCTTCCTATCTTGACCATTACATATAACTAGTATCACCTCTAGTGAATCATAATATTCCTCTAGCTTCACATGTTCACCATATATTCAAACAAACTCAATGAGCATGTCATGTCCTAGATTTTTACCATGATTAGGTGGGGTGATATGTTATGTGGATAGTTTACCTCTTAACTCAGTAACCACTCTCCTTATATCATCATTTATTCCATGGATGAACATTTAAATAGTCATTGAATGTGACACATGATAAAAAATATGAGCATGAACACTAGCAATGTCATAGGATCTCTTGACTAACTATAGATGAATAACATTATTAGGAATTCATTGAACAAGAATATTAATACAAATATCAATGGTAGTGATCAAATAGTCATCACCTACATAACACACATGTAAAAAAAATTGTAACATGGTATGAAATTTATATCAACACTATTAAAACATTAAATTATAATCTGTATACATACCTAGATGAAAAATAGGAGAATTATGTTATCCCAAATCATGTGACTCTTTCCTCACATCACCCATAGCAACATACACTTTTACATATGGATCTACACCTGCCAACTCTAGGAAATCATGATATAATATAGGCCAACATGGCTAGGCCAACCACTGGGTATATTTTTTATTACATCTAGTGTCCTCACTAGATAAAATAATATCTAGGGCATCTATTTATCCAAAATTAGAATCATAAAATATAATTTATTTCCACTATGCTCATTTTATGTTTGTAAGACACTATTATATTCGACTACATGTTTAAAACATATGTTTATTTAAGTTTCAATTTCAAAGTTATAATTCAGTGATCGTGACATTTTCATAATGATGATATCAACAATTTTTTTATATTTAAAATGAGCTCTTTGTCTTAGATAGTGGAACCACTTCTATGTGTTGTTGCATAACCACTAAGTAGTTGTGTAACCACTAGTGTTTTTAGTGGTAGTGGGATAATCCATACCATTATTATATTTCAAATCCTTTTCCACATGGCCTTACTACTATATCAATGTGTACAAATATTTATATAATAAAAATAACAAAATATTTAAAAAAATCTAAAATCAGTTCCTAAGTAAGGCATGTTTTCTATTTTTACACATTTCATGTATTTTATTTATCACACTTTTCATAGATTACATATCCATTTTCATATGTTTATTCATTTTAGAGTATATAAGAGTGTGATGCATGACATAAAATCTACACATGATACATGGATGCAAAGATTCAAGACATTACTACACCCAAGATGCACATAAATTATTCAAGCATCTCATTACATGGGTTATATTATTACTAGTTATATTTTTTATGACCTTTCCATTTATCATGTTGAGCTATATTTCATTTACTTGCACATTTTTTTCTCCTTATTATGTTCTATAAAGTGCCAAATTTCATAGACATGTTACTTTACTATGTTGTGACACTGACATATATTTATAGTGTCAACTCATTTGACATTTATATGCTTCATTAATTCTATTTCATTTCATAGAATATAATCATTTATCATGATTTTTATGGCCTTTTCTCTCTTATGTGAATATTTCTTGATCAATTGTGTTCTTGTATTATTTATTACTTTTCCTGACCTCCTATTATTGTTTTTCCTTGATTGAGAGTTCATTAGATGAAGGCTCTTTATTTATGTTCCCTATTTACTTTTGACTTTACATAGTTATATATATTCATCAAAGATGAATTTCATTTTTTCCAACCCTTTCTTTGAGTTATCTTGTTTTATTTGTGTGATATTTGATTTTTCATTGAATGTGGCTATTTGCCTTGCATGATATTATGTGACATTGGGTGCTCTACTTTATTGATTGTCTGATGGAAATGAAATTGTGTAATTATGAATGGATAAATATAGGAATATATAGTGAGCTTTTCATATAATGATCCATATTACACATGTCACTTTTGTGTGTAGTGCCACTATCCAAATCATGCAAGTTTCCTTCTTTTTACCATTTAATTCTTATATCATTGATTCTTAATAATCCATGCCTAATTAGTATATCTATCTTGACATGACACATGTATGCATTACATTGCTTATTTCATATATAATTTTATAATAAATTAATATTATGATGACATATCCTCAACATATTAGCATAAACTTCTAAACAATAATGTGTTTTCTCATAAAATGATGTGGTTCATCTTTTATTTTAAGATGATTAATTTGTAGGCTAGATTTCCCAACTCAAAAGGGTGGAACATTAATGAGATTAGATTAGATACTCAAGAATTAATTTTAAAATTATTTTTATTTTAGATAAAATTAAATATAGATATACAACATTATATGTCACATTGGCACTAATTGGATTAGAATATGGGTGTCAATTTTCTTCCTACACACACTGTTACATTTTTCTATCTAAAAAAATGGAATTAATGTGACATTGATGGTATTTAGAAATTAAAATTTAAATATATAGGTATGGCTATAGTGGTTGGTTCACCTTCAAACCTTATGGTTCAAGGATTAGTTAATATGAGAGCAATATGCATTCTACGGTAAAAATTTCATGTTCAAGGAACAATTAATATGACAAAAATATGCATTCCACCCTCCAAATTTTTAGTTATGTAACCAATTATATAAATATGTTTTTAAGGTTTAATGTTACACAATGGATCATAATTACTATCAAGAGTTGAGGCATTTATTTTTCCAACCTACGGTCATTTCCTTAGTTATAGTTCCCATTATAGAAAAATAAATTGAATTCTATAAATGTTTTAGTATGAAGCCTAATTCCCCAATTCTTTAATAGGAATGATATATAGCCAACTCTTATTTATAAAGTATCAAATCCAAAAATAAAAAATAAACATGGCATGCCCACATAGAAGTATATAATTATTTTGACATTTAAATTTCCAAAGCTTAATTATCATTTTATATTTCATTTTCACATAGGACATTGATGTTGCATGTTCACTTTAGGTTTAATGGAACAAGTTACATTCTCAGAGCTTTTTCCAAAGAAAAATAATGTTCACACAGTCGGGTATATATCTTTAACATTTTACTCTAGCATCATATTTTATTTCAATACTAGAATAAAAGGTGGGAATTTTTAGACCTAAATTCTTTGATTAAACACAAGGAAAATGTCATCTTGGCATATCTTTACCATACATAACTTGTGCATATGCATATGCCTCTTACCCACACTTCACCTCTATCCATGTGATTTATGTGGGTCTAACATTCCCTTTTTCCTATCAGTCATTAAAATGAATTCCATAGAATGTGTGTAATCTCTTCTAAATCATATTGAAACTGTCTCTAGATCATTAAATCGATATTCCTATCTTCTAGAAAAGTCTATTAGACATGGATGGCTATGATATCTTAGACTTCTTATATTTTTCCAAATTTATTTCTATTAAATTTATTCCCCATCTAACCAAGAAAAACATGATTATTATTCAATAGTAGATTTATTTTATATAAAATATTATTTCTCCACTATAATAACAATCCTAATCTATCTCCTAAAACCATTCAATCTAATCTAGGTTGTTTGTTTCAACAACCCATACAACTCATACATATTATTATAACTATAAAAATTGTGTAGTAATTTAATAATCCTAACATTCCCCCTTAGTATGGACATAAGGAAAATAATCACACCACAGGTACTAGAAACAAATATGTTGTCAACATATACATTTTCTCAAAATAGACTAATTATGACCTTTAACTCTAGTTATAACCTACATATATAAACATAATTGTTCATTCTTTCACATCTAATGAGTGATGGGATTTTAACAAAAATATCTCTTACATCTTTACTTCTAGTGATATCCTACATATGTAAACATAACTATTCACACATTTACTTCTAGTGAGTGTTGGGATTCTCACTGACATTTTATTTATGGATTACTTAACATATAATTAATCACACTTTTATTTATAGTTTTTTTTTTATCAACATACCATAAATAAAATATATATAAATATCGAGGACTTGTTCCTCCATATCTTTAATGAGTTTTTTAATTTCTCATTCTTGTTCAATTTTACAACCACCATTCATAATCATTTTCATCTACTTATGAAAAGTATAATATGTTCATGAGTGCCTCTTGTAAATCTATCCTAGATTTAGTATGTATCCTTAGATTTTGTGGTTAACTCATTATTAATGAAAATTCTAATTCATCCACTGCCTTAAACCTTTTGTTACATTAGCTCGAAATACTAGGATACATAATATGTTTTGTTTATGAATATACCCATTCATTTGGATGCCATGCTCTCATAATAATGTGTCATTATACATGGAATAAAATTTAATTTGATGATTGAGGACATACATGATTTATTTGAACTATGACACAAAACAACTTGGAACTCTAAATATCCTACACTATAAAGTCTATAACACAATATTTATATTTATTTTATAATCATTGTAGCTATAAACTTAAAAAACTTGTTAATAATATATTGAGCTAACTATAAAAAATCTAAACTATATATTACAACTTTTTTTTAATATCTAAAACTAATAAATTAATTGTATTTCTCTAAAATTTAAGATAAAATCTAAAATCAATAACAACTGAAACATTTTTATAAATGCCTATTTTTTTGCTAAAAATTCTAATACATTTTACAAAATATATTTCAATGCTTTCTAGGCATTTTCATCCTTTGTTTATTCATTGTATAAAATAATTAATCATTAGATTTTTTTAGTATATGAGGAAGATATCATAGTTTTAATAACCCTACATTGCATTATTTATATTAAAAATGGTTTTAAAAAATGTTGTCATGCATTTCATGTTGTAAATTAGGCTAAAAACTCTTTTATTCTGCATGTGTACCTCCCTTAAATGTTTCCAATAATTATTAAAAAAATACCTTTTACTATTATAAAATTAACTCTACCTAACAAAGCAATAAAAAAATAACTCAACCTAAAATAAATTAATGGAAGAAAAATATTCATAAATTGGGGCAATAAAAAATGAAAAAGATAAATTTAATAGAGCTTCCCCTCACCTATCCTTTTTCCTTACATCATAGGTAGTCAATCACATTCTCTAAAACCAAATATTAAATTTGGTCTCCATTAAAACAATAAATACTTAATTACTATTCACTACTACAGACATTTTAAAAACATTATTGGCACTCATATATAATAGGAGTCCTAATCCATCTAATAAAATCACTAAATCTAATTTAGGTGGGTTGTTTTAACAACCCATACAATTCACAATCAGAATTATACCTACAAATATCATGTATTAATTTGATATTCATAATAGTTCTTACACCAAATAATAGTCATTTTTCAAATTCAAATCATCTTCATGTGTTGTCTTGTACATGTCACATGTTAGTGGACTGAGAAAGTACCAAAATAGTATCATATAAATAAATAATAGCTCTAAATTCTAATGGTATATCCACATGGATCACCTACTAATAATATAGTTTAATTAAATCAACACAATTCTATAAATGAAGATGACCTATTATATATTCATGGTTGATCAGACGATTTCAGCCCATTTTGTTTATCATATTATTATAAAATAGTTTGATGTTTAAAATAGACATTTGTTTCCCTTTAGTGATAAATAATTCACGCATTAAATTTAAAAATAATATTTTAAATAAAATTTCAAGATGCTAAGAGACATGCATTTGATAAAAATATGTAAAGGACATATTCACATATTTCAGCATCCATGTCATAGACACATATGAGAAAACACAACTAAAAATATATAAAAACTAACTCACAATATATAATATTATATAATAAAGTGTAATATTTTAAGTATATTTATATCACTCAATTATGGTCACATGTTTCCCCTTAATATCTACATCATTGTCACGTCACGGTCATTATGTTTAGGACCTCTCAATGACTAAGCTCCACTACCATCTCGACATGGCCTTGATATAGATGTACTATTCCTATCTCAATCATAATATACAACCAGTAGCACCTCTAGTAAATCATGTTATTCCACTATCATCACATGTTCACCATCTAATTTAACAAACACAATGACCATGTCATCTCCTAGAACTCCACTTTGATTAGGTGGAGGCATATGTTGTGTGGCTAGGTTCCATTTTATCTAAGTGACCTCTCTCTTTAGATCATGTTTTTTTCTAGTGAAGATAATGTGGGTATCCATTACATATGATAAAAAATCAAAAATATGATCATGAACACTCGTAATGTCATGGGATCTCTTGAGTAAGTTTATATGAAAAAAATCATTAGCAATTCCTTAATTAAGAATCTGAATAGACACCTCAATGATAGTGATCAACTATTCATCACCTATGTAGCACATGACATCTAAAAATCATTAAAACATGGTGTGTAAGTTATACCAACATTATTAAAACATTAAATTATAGTATGTATACACACCTGGCCTAAAACAATGGGCATGGGGTTATATCACCTCATGTGCCTCTCACATTAACTCACCCATATCTATATCAGCTTGTATGCCTAGAACTACACTTTCCAACTCCATAATAACATGAAATGATATGGTATAACATGGCGAGGTATAGCATTCTCTATACTCTATATTAGATCTAATATCATCACCTAATAAATTAATAATTATGGGATGTACCTATGCATATTCACATCTTAATGTACTAGACATATTGTTAGTTTGTTTCCACTATACCCATTTTACATTTGTAAGACGTTATTGTAAGCCACTACATGTTTAAAACATATATTCTAATAATTTGAAATATCATAGGTAGCTTGTGGTGATAATGACATCTTCATAATTTTGAGATCATAAAATTTAATCACTTCAACATTCGTAGTTTGTCTCAGATAGTAGAACCCCCTCTATGTGTAGTTACATAACCCCCAGGCACTTGCATAATGATCAATGTTTTTAGTTGAAGTTGTATAATAAATACAATTATTTTATTTTTAATCCTTTTCCCCTTGTCC
>JARHVA010003818.1:685000-760000 GCA_037957365.1 Torreya grandis | reverse complement strand
CCCATTATTAGAAACATATGAAAAATAATCACAACACACGTACTAGAAACAAACATGTAGTCAACACATACACATTATCTAAAAAATAAACCAAATTTGCTCTCTACTTCTAGTGATAACCTACATAGGTAAACATATTTTTTCACACCTTCACATCTAGTGACTCTTGGTATTTTCACTAAAACACTTACATATCTAATTCTAGTGATAACCTTTATATGTAAAGAAAACTATTAATGTTTTTACCTATAGTGAGTGTCTAGCTTCTCATCACCATATCATTTGTGAAGTACTTAAACAATAAAGTATACACACTTATGTTTACATTTTAATTATAAACCCACCATACATAAAAATAAAATATTTAGGACTTTTTATTCCATATCTTTACTGAGTTTTTAGCTTCTCACTAAAGTTCAATTTTTTAGCCACCATTCATAATCATTTTTACTTAATTATGAACAATATAAGAAGGTCACGACTAACATTTAGAATCTAGTCTTGGATTTAATAATTTTGGTGAAATTTATTATTCCACTACTATGGTATGTATCCTTTAAATTAGTTTTGAACTCAAGTTTGTTAAAAATTCTCCTTCATCCTTTGCCTTCGACCTTTGGTTGCATTAGTTCAAGTGGCTAGGATACATAGTATGCCATTTTTAGGAATATACCCATTCATTTTGATGTGGATTTCTCTTAATAATGTGTACTTATACAAGTAATAAAATTTATTTTGATGATTGATTACATGCATTATTTTTTTGAAATATGGCACAAAAAAACTTGAAACTCTAGACTTCTTAGACTATAAAGTATATAACACAATTTTTTTAATTTTATAATCTTTGTAACTTTAAACTTAAAAAAATAATTAATAATATTTTGATCTAAAAAATAAAATTAAAATATGTAAAATAATTTTTTTTTAAATACCAAACTAATAAAGTAATTGTCTTTCACTAAATGTAATAACAAAATAAAAAACTATATGAAAATCTTTATAATAGACAAAAACTTATTATTCATGTTTTGACTTCTCTTCCACATTTTATTGATACAATTTTTTTGTTCCTTTGAAATAATTTTGAAATATCATATACCCTTCCCCCCTCAACTTCCCATTCTATTGTTTCTAAGAATCAAAAAAAGTGCATTAGTTCTTTAGGGTCTGATTATTAATGCTTTTTAAAAAATAAATTTATGATGAAACATTTCTATAAAGACTTATTTTATGCAAAAATTAGCCTCATATTTTACACAATATATTTCAACGTTTTATGCATATTTTAATCCATATTTTTAAGTTAAAAATAATAAACTTTATCTAATGAAGCACTCAAAAAATAACTTAATTTAGAAATAATTTTTTGAGAGAAATATATTCATAAACTAGGGCAAGGGAAAAGAAAAAACCATTTTATAGAATCTACCCTCCATATCCTTTCATCTATTCATCATAGTAGTCAATCACCTAATCTAAAACCAAATATTAAATTCACTCTCCATTTAGACATAAAACCTAAATATTACTCACTAGTAGATACATTTTAAATACACTATTGGCACTCCTATATAATAGGTGTCATAATATATCTAACAAAACCACTAATAATCTAGGTGGGTTATTTCAATAACCTATATAGCTTATATATATTATTATAACTGAAAATATCATGTACTAATTTCATATTGCTAACAATTTATATACCAAACAATTCAAATTCAAATCCTTTTCATAGGTTGGCATATACATTTACATGTTGGTGGATTGGGAGTACCCAAAGTGTGTCATATAAATACATAATATGTATAATAATATTATCTATATATCGCTATTAATTACTTATAAATATCACATATCCAGATTGATAAAAACTTCCATAAACATCCCAAATTAAGAATCAGTCACTAAGTGCAATTTCTAGACAAGACTGAAGCACTCATGCCAAGCCATGTTTATAACTTAACAAGTTTCAAAATTTCAATCATAATTTTCATTCATGAAAAAATTACCACTACACACATAAAATTAATGGATAGAACTATATGCCATTTGATTTCCCTCCTAAACGTATTCAATACATAGGCAGGGCTCAACCATTCATTGGGGAGTGGTTTGGGTTAGTTCAACCCAAATATTTCTATATTTTTTATGTTAAACTAGGGTCAAAAGTGTAAATAGGGTTTTGAAAATAAATAAGAATAGAAGAGTTATCATCATAGATGTTTGAAAATTTCATTAACATCAGAAACTGCATAACGAACATAAATAAATTTCTCCCCAAAGTTTTAAGGCATTAAACAACAATGAATAAATACTTTGAAAGTGGACACTTCAAATTTCATTAGGGGCTATTTTTTCCTATAATTCACATATAATATGGCACCTTAATTCTTAAAAATAAATTTAGTGATAGTATTCTAAGAAATACAAGACATTACATTGACCTCTGTGATTGATAAATAGACAACAAAAGCTAAGTAAATATTTCCGATGCATTTTTTATTACTTTACATAAATAGTTAGTTTAAGTATCTATACTTATTCTAATTTATAATTCATATTCACATAAGATTTTTGTATTTTATATAATATAAATAGTACAAAGTTTTATATTTTTAAGATCAGATAAATAAATAAAAGGTAAAACATATTGATGAACTTGCTTTTTATCCTTAACATTACAAACTCTAGGTTTTTTGTTAGGGTTTACATTATTTATTATAGGGGTTTAGATTTATGATTTAGGTTCTAATTTTATATCCTTACTTATTATTGTTTCAAACTTCATACATGCAAATTTGTTATTATTTTATCCTTTTACCTTTATTTTTTTGTGTTTATTCTCTTATTAAGGATTCCTCTATAACGGTTGTTACTGGTTTGTCTCTTAGATAATTCAAAATAACCCTATTTTTCAAATGCTTAGTTTGTTTTGTTAGATATATTGGTTGGATCATTAACCTATTTTTATTTGTCAAAATTTATATATAGATATTATAGAATTTACATTTTACATTTTTTTTGTAAAATTCAATCTATAATAAGAAAAGTGTATCTATTTTCAAAATATTTTTTTGGCTTCATTTATTTAATTATTTTTATGAAAATCAATTTTTTGTTTATAAAAATTTCTCATGCTTTTATTTTGGTGGACATTTATTTTTTAAGGCATTGTATGCTGTCTTTAATAGATATCCATAATATATTTTGTAATTCAATAAATGAATGTTATAATTACATGTTTTCAACTTGAAAAATAAAATATATTTTAGAGAAACATTGTGAAAATGGTAAAATACATGTATAATAAAATTAAGGTTTAAATTAATGATGATGCATATTATCTGAATGTATAATCCCAAGTATTTCCATATGTTCCTTTTTTCATCCCTTCTCAAGGTTTTGATAACTACCATTATTGTTTTATGGAGGTCCATGTAGTCACTATCCAAAGAGGTAAGGTAACCCATTGTATATTAAAAATTGAAATATATCAAAATATTCCTCCTCATTTCCCTCTACCTTCCACATATCCTCTTAGTTACCTTTGTATGGATACTCATTCAAAAGTGCCTAGGATTTGTGATTGTGAATTCATTTTATATAAAAAAGTTACTATAAAAGAGTCTATAGAGGCATTATAAAAGAAATGGTGTCTAAATATTACATGAATAAATGACAATATTTTAGATGTCAACAATCCTAAGTATTCTATTATCAATCACATTATCGACACTAGAAAACTGCACATGACAATTCTAGTTGTCAAAATGCCTTAGGATGCCTATCAAACCTTGAGTCTAGTTAACCACCTAGTTAGCTAAAATCATATACCTACTAACCTAAACTTTAACATACCCTTTCTGACCATTTTTTTATCCAGTTTATCTTTGGACACTTGATCATGATAGTCAGCCCAATCATCGATGGTTAGCCTAACCATCGACAATCAGGGCCCCTCACCTCACCTTTTTTTAAAAGATAACCAATTGTGTGTGAGATAATGAGGCACAATTTAATATGTTCACCTTATGTGGTGATAAAGAAAACTTCCAAGCATCATGAACAACAACCTCACCCTCTAGGGAAACTTCCATCCTCCATCACTCTTTGCCTATAAAAGGAGGGGAGTGGGTAGTGAAAAGGATCCATGTTCAAGCTATAAAATCTTCTTGCACATAGGTATTCAATCTCTCCAACATCTAATCTCCTTAAATCAACTCAACATCAGAAAAAGATACCCAAACCTCTACCAAATTTTATTTTTAGTCTAAAGTATTGTTACTCTAGCAAAATTTCTTTAGCCTTCAACCATCAACTAACTAGCAAGCTATAGTTATATCAATACTTTAACATTGTTATTACATATTTATAACCTCCCTGACTTAATCTGACTTATCTACACCTTGTTTCCCAACTATCACATCCTCAATAGAACCTCTATCTAACCAACAATCCATTCTATAATTCTTTCATGATTACTTTCAAAAATCCATAGGCAAGCACTAAAGGTTACCCAACTGTCAATGATCACCCCCAACCACCAATGGTTACTCAACCATTAATGGTTAGCTTAACCATCAAGGGTTAGCTTAACCTCTAATGATTTACCTAACCATCGATTGTCATTATAGTATAAAATAACAGTAAATTTATTTTTAGCCTTACCCCCAACCAAACCTAAATCTATGCGTTCATTACTATTCACAAACCCTTTTTTGACTTTTTGAACCTGATTTCACCCACCTCAACACAAGTACTAACCCATTTTTTTCTATATTTACTTATTTTTTTAACCAACATTCTAATTTCTTCTTGTATTACATTTCATTTACTTTATGGAAATACTTTACTTTATCATTTTCAACTTGATTGTTATCAACAGTAGATTGACAGCCTCCTAATAAACATATGCTTCTTGGATCTAGCTCACACTAGGGAGTACACTTAACTATCTTTCTAAAGATCCCATTTGTTAGTGATTTGTTATTTGAAAGTTAATCCTTCCCAGTCAAAGAGGAGTTCTTGACATTCATCTAGATTATGTGCACATCACCCACCAACCAGGTATTTCTAACACACCCTTATTACTAGTTTTTTAAATCTTTTTCCAAAATTAAAAAATGAGAAAAAATTAAGATAAAAAATTTGGCATGCTCAATGGGACCTAACGTCATCTAGGTACCTTTTCTTTGTTCCATTATTTTATGCTTATAAAATGAAATCTATTTTTTTTGGCATAAAATAAACCTTTTGCATTACATTGATTGCTTGCTTGTTATAGTTTATCTAATAACATAAAGGAAAATTAATTAATCATAGTTTTCACTCTTTTTATCACACACTTATCCAAACCCCATAATCAATAAACACATTAAAATAAACTTGACATAAGGCCTAACTAGGATTTCATCACCTACTAGAAAACCTTACCCTTTCCTGACAATCCTAATTAAAGGTCATTACCAAGGGGAGAACCAAATCAGTTCTTTGGTTGAGTATAAACTCTAAAATTTAGAATATTTTGGCCAACCACCCAACACCCTTATCAATTTGATGTGTGAAGTGTGGGGGTAGGCCCTAATACCAAGTCACGTAATAAATTTCAATATAGATTCTCTCTTAAGCACCTAAACATTACCTAAAACTAACCTTAGATTTCCTCTTTACTACTTGATCTATAAGCCAAATTTTCTTCTTTACACTTTCCAAGGCATAAGCAAAAAGTGATCTAAAATGAATCCTAAGTTTTAAATGAGCTTTTAGTGTATGTTTGGATTTCCTTGAATTTTTTTATTTTGATTTATTTTTAGTTGAGGTGTGAGTTTTCATCATTATTTTCTTATTTTCTCACATGGTCTTTACTTGAGAGTAGTTGAGAAATCAAACCAACCAAGGACCACCTTCTTCATACTCCTCCTCTTTATGGAGTATAATTTAGATATTGAGGGTTCTCCTCCTCATTCTCCCCCTCCTTCCATACCTCAAATAGTTGTTGACGGTGATGTATATTTTTCCACATTCCTTGATAACAACCCCATAGCCCTCCAACATTACCTTAATACCTTATCTCAACACCATATCTTACCATCAACTTACTACTTCAGTTCCTCCCATAGATCTACCCTTTAGTATCCCTCCCCCTCTTATGGTTGGTGTTACTTCTACCCAACCTTTAATTACCCAAACCACTTCTTATACCATTATCCCATCCACTATTACCACTGAAACCTAATCCAACATTCCAACCTATAACCAAACCCTACCTACACCAACCAACACCTCTAATGTAGGGGAAAACTTACCTCTTGTTACTTATACCCTGCCTAATATGTGGATATATTCTCCCCCTATTTCCAAAATTCTTCTTATCACCACTAATCTACCAATTTCTACCTCTCTTAAAAAATTGGTATTTTTTATACCTCCTACCCTTCCACCCAGTAGCACTAGAGTCACCACCCAACTTCAACCTACCACTTCAACCATACCTCCAAACTAACCCATGTCAATCCCTCAATAAACACCCATGAAATCTTACTTATAGACACCTAAATCTAGCCACCAATGACCATCAATTAGGCCTTTGACCAATTTCCACCAAAATGCATAATTTGGCCTAAAAACATAAAAACACATTAAATGAGTTGAAATTGATATATTCAAATGATAATTTTCTATTGGATATCCCTAAATGGGGCAATTCATTTAATGTGATAGCTAACTTTGGTCAGATCATTTTGAGTCAAAATGCCAATTTTACTCCTGGGTGCCTTGGATTGCTCTTTTCTATCAAATCTCTTGCATGAGACATATGCCTTTATTATTTGGTGTTGAAGACATCCTAAAAGGGATAATGGATCCAACACATCTAACATCTCATCTAATTGCATTCTAGTCAAATTTTAGACCAATAATAAGACATTCTGACCAATTTGAGTAATGTGTGCACAAAGAGCCAAGGTTTGCTCCAAAATGACTAATCATGCTTAAGATCTAATAAAATCAAATCATGAGCCTAATTAATAATTCCATGGAACTTTTTGAATAATTTATTTTTGGAAATTTAATATCATTAACTACATCATTAGGTGACATCATTTCTTGGGAAGACATCCTTAGGCCATAAATGTATAAAATATCAGGGTTAACCCTTCTCATGCTTCATTATGACCCTCACATACCTCATCAACACCTCCCATGACTATTCATTGCCTCTATATCCCAGATATTGATGACCCTATTTATGAATTTTAAATTACATAATTGAATTAATCCTTAGCCACACATATTCATCTTGGGATGGATGGTTTAAGTTGATTATGACCATTTTTTAAAACCTACAAATAGGAGGCCTTGCCTATTGAAAAAAAGAAACTCTCATATGCCAAAGTTATAATTCCAAAATGCATTCAAAATCATTTTATATTAGTGTTATAATGCCCAAATATTTAGCCAAACCAAGCCAAAGCCAAACATGGTGCCAAAGAGAGATGGAGGTAGTCATACTTCATTGATGCAGACTTAATGAGCACAAACCAAGAAAACCACTAAAATAAACATTTTGGGTCATCTAAAGAGGGTGAATTAAGGTTTTTATTTCATTTTTTATTTATGTTTCCCATCTTTGTTTTGTTAACTAAGCTCCCTAGTAAATAGGCCTAGAGATGTAATGCTAGTGTGTTTATTTCATTTCAATTTCATTATAGGACTAACACGATACTAACCATTCTCTCTTGAGTAAAATTTATATTTCACATAAATGCATGAAAAATGGGATCACATACCTTAAATTTGGTCACAAATATCTTTCAATCAACTCACTAATATTTTCCATGCAAGATCTTGAAGTTGGAGGGCCAAAAAGATTGGAAATTTAAGTTGAAATTCCATTTTCTTCATAACAACATTTTTTTTATTAAAAGCCTTAGTTTTACTATCTATTGAGATATTTGCTTACACAATAGTGATTTTGTGTGACCAAAATCATTGTTTGTTAAATTATTATTTTGTAGACCTTAGCAGTGATATCACCATCCTGAGCAACAATATCATTCTTTTCGGCAATTATAACATTATCTTGGGCAATGATATCATTATTTTGGTTGATGATCTCATTTCAAATAGTGATTTCATTCTAAAAAATGATACCATCATTCCATGTAGTGATTTTGTCATTTGAATAGTGATTTTGTATTTTTTGTTTGATCTAACCCATAACAATGATATTATTATCTATAATTAGGATTTTGTAGAGAAATAATGGGATTGACTATGTAGCAATGATTTTGAAATAGAGAGATTGTTTCAAGAAGTTTCTTCACTCATTTTAAAATTAAATTCAAAGTTAAAGGACACTCTATCTTTGTCATTGTAGGGCCAAGCTTGAAATTTGTTAAAACATGCATTTTAGACCTTTTTTAAAAGTTTAAAATGGATTAAGAACCTTATTTTCGTGATTATTGAAAAAATTAGATTCTTAGGTAAATGTTTTGACAAATTATGCTTTCAAAGATACAACTTATGACCAAGAGGTCAAAATAACACCACCTAATCTTTCTTTTGGTCCTTATAATTGAACTCATTTGTTAAATTTTGTCTTCAATAGTTGTTAATTAGAAATTTATTGGCAAAAAGAGGGACATTGCATGTATGATCTTCCATCTATCCCCTTTAGAAAACTTTTAGAATCAAAATCATCATCCTTATTACAAACATTCCTAGTCCAAGGCATAGAAAGAATGTCATCTAAATCACTCCATAAGAACTTGTAATAGTTGGGGTGATCTTGAAAATGACACTAAAGTATTTCTATTTAGTCATTTATTTTTATTCAAATTTGGATTATGAGGGGGACTCCATTACCTCCCAAATTTTTTTAAGGAAGATTTGACCTAACATTTCATCTCCTGACACTAACTTCAACCACTCCCAATAGGACCAGAGGTTTGAGTGGTTAAACCCCTTTCTAGTGTTGGAGTTGCACACAAGACGTATCCACACATTGAACATCACATTACACTAAGAAAGTGATGGATGTAGTGGTTACAAAAATGATTATAACTTTTTCTAACAAGCCACGTACTATAGACACCCAATTACATGTGTTTCTTTTACACCATGACGTGAAAGTCATTATGTAATTGATCCATCTAGATGTTTGAAAACTTAAATATTTTAGACAAATACTCACTTACCATGGAAGTGATGTTGGTGCAAGATGCACCTCAAGGTCCTTGTCATAGTACAGTCATTTCAGAGAAGGGGAGTGTAAAAACCCTATTATATAATATGCATTTTAATTTTTATATGAACAATAAAAAATCCTCTCAAATGATGTATATTGATGGATTCCAATAATACCAAGCAACCTTGTCAATTTAGGACCAGAGAACGATTAATTAGTTGGTTTTATCATAGATTAATGTCTTGTTTTGGACTTAAAACTTGGTGTGAATAAATGATATAAACTAAAACACATAGTCCTCATTTTCCTTTGAACAAATAGGTGTTATGTGACCCACGTTAATCATCAATTTCCCTTGTTTAAAGTTCATGAAAACTTGGAGTCATATCATCCACTTTGGTGCAATTATGCTGCCTAATTAAATCTAGACCTTTTACCAATGTTTGTTTAAGTCCTTCATTTATAATTTATATTTGAAATTGCACCTTCATAGTATTATAGGGTTGATATGTTAAGTGGGTTCACCATTTGCACTAAACTTGAGGGAAATTAGGTTAAATTTTAAATTTGGGTTGAAGGCCATTTAAGACTCATAATCATTATCACCAATTGTTATACTTAAGTCATTTTGTGTTAAACACTTGTACTTTGAGTCTATGCACCAAACATTTTTTGTGTTACCATCCTATTTTCATAAAGATCATTTGAATACATACTTTTTTGCCTTAAAGATATTGTCAAAAAATTGAAGGTATGTATGTCATTTGAGTTAAGAAAGGTAGTGTTACACTTCCAAATTTGTGAAAAACCATCTTTGGCTTACAAAGTTGTTGAAACAAATATTTTGTCACATATTTTGAGTATTCTAGTGTTGTTACGCTACCCAAAACATTTCAAACATTATTTCATAGACCCTCTTGTATAGAGTTCATGTTTGCGCACATTTTTAAATCCAATCTAAGTATACCTTTGTGAATCTTTATCTAGTATAATTACACCATTCACATTTGTCTGGCCTATTTGTCAAAAGAACCAAGTTTTATGCCATTATTTATGAGAAAAAAAACTATCCCTAAAGTGCCTTTTGTTTCATACCTTAAACCTATTTGATTGATTTCATGTCTAAGAGTCAAATGCCTAGTTTTTGTTAGAAGTGTTTCAAATCCATTAGATTAAAATATCATCTATTTTAAATTCTAGCTTTTGACGTTTATTGGCTAAGAGTCCTAACACATGCCTTGTTTGAGCCTAGATTTTGATGTTGCATTTGGCCAAAAGACCTAGCAATATTTTTTTCCTAGATTAGAATGATTTAAAACACTTTGACCTTAGAGTTTGGCATTTCAAAATTTTATCCATTTACTTAGTCTTTTTTATATAATATGTGTAACATTAGATACTTAATGTTAGCTTGTTTTCTCACAAATAATTGCATCAACCTTGCCATCCTTTTGATGAATTTAGACTAAGTTTGAACATTATATTTTTGTATAACTCTCTTCCATTTTTATTATAAAACATTCGTTATGGATCCCAACATGTATTCCTACACTCATAGTGGACTCATATGCAATCCAAGGATTAGTAATGTGGTTGCACAAGAAGAAATAGTGAAATACCCCTATGTAGATAATATTACTTATGAGATGGATTCCTATCCCTCTTATAATACTCAAATAGGGTAACAAAACCAATATTCATTAGATAACTATTTGGTTAATATGCCACCATATTTAGAATAAGACCAAACTCAAATATAGCAATACCTAGCTATGGTACCTACTATTGAAGAACATTTTCCTCAATAACCATACTATTTTAATGCACCTTCCATGTATGATCCTTATATTTTTGAGTGTCATTTATTTGAGAATAAATATGAGATTTTGGTTAGAGCTATAGAGGTAGGGGCCAAGTTTCCAACAAACTTCCCCCATGATAATTTACCAAGTCTAGTAAGAATAACTCATAACATATTGTACAATCAACAAGATTCTTCTAGAAATTCTTTAGCTCTAGTCTAAACAATGTATCAAAACCCTAATAAACTTGTCAAAGGAAAGAAACCCTTGGAGGATCACTTTATATAGATGTAGACAACATACCAAACCTACTTGAACCTAGCACTTAATTTTGACTAGATGACCATGGTGAGTAAACCTCTTATTAACTTAGTTCCTTCAATAAGATTTTTGATAGAGTTAAATAGTCAAGATAATTATGGTATAGAACCATTCATGTAGAATAATTTAGTTGATATATTATTCATATGTCAACCATTGAAGAAGTATCTTTTGATTCTACACAAAATAGTGGCAAAAACATAGTGGATAATGCATAAGCAACATCCCATCCAAACCAAAATGGTGTTAATATGTAAATAGCTAGCCAATAAAATGTGACTTTAATTAACATCAAAAGTGATTCTAAAAATAAGGGAGTGGGAGTTTATACATCCCTATCTGAGCCAACTACTTATAATCCTCAACTAGTCACTTCTTCAAGTACAAAACCAATAGGATCAAGTACTTAGTTAGTAACCAATGTAATGTCTCAACAACAAAATGTGTTGAATCTTACTCCTCCTCAATAAGTGATGAGTATTACTCAATAATAGTAAGCATAATCTAGTGTACCAATGTAATAAAGGTTTTATATGTTACCACCTCAATAGGGGCAACTAATGTTCTACCTCATCAAGTAGTTACAAACATACCTCTTTACTCATAGGCTAGTGTACCAATTCAAAATGAAATGATGTCTAACCAACAATGTATGACTATTGGTTAATGATAGGTACTGAATCTCCAACAAGCATCAAATTCTCAATAGGGATTTGTGCAAAGAGGAGGTTATAATATTTCTCATGTACCTAGTAGGCAATAATTGCCTTTTTTTCAAAATATGCCACTTATTCAAAAATAGGGTCTTGGTTCATAAGTTCCCACTCAATAGAAAGGGTTGATTAGTCAACAGCATGTCCCTTTTCAACTAGAAAAGAGCATAGTATGGTTATTCCCTCCATATCAACCATAAAATGCTCAACATCAAACCTTCATAACCAATGCTAACTAGAATATTGCATTACAACACACACAATTCTAACATTCAAACCCTAATCTATGTATGAATATTCCCAATTCATTTCCTAACCAATCCCTCATACCTCAAAAAATATCTCCATTATACCATGGTCTAAGTGCTCCACATGTGACCACTCAACTATCTACCTAGGCCAATATACCCACAAGTTAACTAGAGCAAGAATTACAATAGATGAAGGATACAATCAGCACCATCCAAAATGGGAAACATAGTAAAATTTTTAAGTTGGATGATGTGTGTTGCTATCCTTTTAACATTCACTACTTATAGATTCTATTTTCTCCAAGATATGAGCCCCCAATGTTTGATAAATACAAGAGGAAAGGTGACCCCAAAGCCCAATTAATATAATTCTTTGTCATATGATAGCCAGTAGCATATAGTGACATATACCTTTTGTTTTTGTTCCCAAGGAGTCTAATAGGACAAGCCTTGGAGTGGTTTTTTAATTTCCCAAGAATTTAGTAATAGATTTTGATGACCTTTTAGAAATGTTTGTGCAACACTTTTCCTACAATCTCAAACATGATATTTCATTGGTTCACTTGATGTAAGCAAAAAAAAAAAGATAACAAGAGTTTTGAGAGTTATCTACAATTATGGAGAGCCCTTTCAAGCTAATTCTTCCATAGTTTACTAGATAAAAAATTAGCCATTGTGTTTACTAAAAATTTTCATAGTGAAATCACTTATCATTTGGAACTAAAATGTGTATATACTTTCAAAGAGATCATTGTTAAAGGTTTTCTAATTAAATGATCCCTTATTACTAAAAGAATCACCAATCTCACTTCAACTAATCAAAATCAAGTTACCAATTAAGGAAATAGCCACAATCAAAATCAATTCCAAACACAAGCACCATAACTTGCACAGACCAATAGCTAAGATAGACCAAAGCAATTCAACCATAATAAGAATGTTGTGGGAAATGGATTAACTAAGTCATACCATGTCCAAATGGTGAAGACATCATCTACTCAACTTGTGCCACCTTTTCAACTTACTCCTACCTGATAACCTCTTCATTTTATGTACCAAGCACTATAGCCTAGGCCCATACAATAAATACAACCACCTTTGCCATTACAAGTTTATCTTACAAGGATAATAGTACCTAATCATCATGTTTTTAACAACCTTGTAGAGCCTATTAAATATATGTTTTGTAAAATTTCTACTACTAATTTGATTAGTTGACCTGTACTACAGCATTATCCACAAGACATTCCTTATCTTGATTGGTACCATTAAAATGAATTCTATGAATATCATTGTGTCAATGGCCATAATTTATGAAGATGTATGAAAATAAAGAATTTGATATAGAATATTTTAGATAATGGGGAGATCACATTAGATGGTAGTGTTTCCACCTCAAATTAGACTCTTGGGATTTATCAAAACCCTTTCTCCAACATAACAACTAGTAGTAACAACAACAACAATAATGACAATAACACTAGCCCATGTAACAAAAAAATCAATAGTATGAAAATCAAAGTCCAAACTAACAGAACCAATAGAACCAACAACAAAATAAATAACACTATAATAATGGATAAAACCAAAGTTAGAATGGTAACAACTAACAAACCTATCATGTAGTTAGACATGACTAGCATTAATATTATAGGAGATATTATTAATACCATCTCCATTAATCCTAGATCGAGCACTAATAAATATCGACCATTGATAAATAATTCCACTCAACCAAATTACATGTATAATCCTTCTTTGACTTGGGACTACTCATAGGTGAACCAACAAATAGGGATTCCTAGTTTTGGATCTTATATCGATAACTTGACCTCGCCCCATGGCCACACACAAGTGTACCAAAAACTAAGACTTTTCCTATCTAGTCCCATACCATCACCATCATTTGTTAGAAATCATGGTCCTATATTCAATCTTGATTGTGAAATCACAAATTAGAGGTCAAATATCACCATACGAGGCTCACAACCATCTCCCGCCTCACCAATTATCCAAACAACCATTTAGCCTCAGAACAAACCATTTATCATTATCCAAAACAAGAAGTTTGATAATGTGGAATAATTGCAAAAAATATCTACAAAAATATCCATTTTAAATTTTCTAAGTACATCAATAATTCACAAAAACATTTTGAATGAGTTATTAAACCAATCCAATATTGCCAATGACATATCCCTTGATAAATTTCAAGGTTTGGTTGGACACCAAGCTCCTTCCAAATAAGTCACATTCAACCAAAGTCATATGTCTTCCCTTGGCTTACTCCATAATAATACATTGTACATAGAAGTTTATATAAAGTGAAATAAAGTGAAATGTGTCTTTATATAGAATGAATCAGGCCTCGACATAGTGTCTCTAAACCTCATCAAGCTTCTTGGGTACATAATGGTAAATCTACAACCATAAATGATAACTATCAAAGCCTACAATAATCAAGAGAAATAATCACAAAGCACCATTAGCCTGTTGGTTATCATTGGGCCTTTGACCCATGATACACTTTTTCATGTGCTTGATCTTGAGTTGTCATATAATATGATTCTAGTTAGGCCTTGGTTACATGAGATTTATGCCATCCCATCAAAACTGCACCAATATATTAATTTATCCCACTCTGGTATGGAAGTAAATATTTTATGAGATTTGTACCCATATGAGCACTAAAAACATCTTGAGGACAATTTTAAAAGATACAATTACCAATATATAATGAATACAAGTTCTAATCAAGATAAAGGAAAGGACATACTTATTGATTCTCCAAAGGATAATTGCATAGATCTTAATACCCTAGATTCCCTTTCCCATATGTCACCCCCTGAAGCTTCTAATCATTATACCATTTAAGCTAATGGCCTAGCAAGATATTTAACACATGACACCTTTCATATTTCCAACCTTCTATGGAATCTAAATTTCATTGGAAGACCTAAACCTAAGTCACTTCATCCACAATGACAATGAAAGAGCAAAGATAAAGGACTTGTCATGTTTGTACCAACATCTATCCTAGAAATAGGCCCTCTTAAGGGAGATGAATCATGGTTATACAATGAAAACCAAGTTCATTTTTAGAATAGTGCAAAGTATTATATTCCCAATAGGATCATGGAGAATCAAGACTATGAAGGAGGAGGCCTCAGGCCTAATCGAAAAGGAATACATGAGCTAATTTCCATGACCAAATACAAAATACCCTATAGACTTGGATTTAAACTTCTTAGGGGTGAATCCATATACTTTACTCATGTTCCATCACCATAAACTAGTGATGAAGATTCCATCAGTGAAGCAAAGTCTGATCATAGCATTTTTGATGACTTATCTAAAACCAACCTATTTAACCCTCATTCCATTTGTACCCTTACCCCAATCATTCACCATAATCCATTACCATTATACTATTCCCAATTGATAGATTCAGACCAACAAGAATCTAGTTTACCAATTTATGAGTTTCATAATGATGAGGCATTTTGTAAATTTTTAGGCCTTAGAGACAATGTTTCATTGGGAGATTATAAGTCAGGGTTCTCAATCACATTGGATCCCAAAGCCTATTTTAGATAGTGCGTGAACACCCATAGCCAAAAATGAATAAATATAACATTGAGGTCCCAAAGTGAAAACTTCTTTGAGGTGCTTTATGACTATGGAAAAAGTAAAGATAAATCCTAGTCTAGTGGTGAAAACCTGTTTTAGGTGCCATTAGATGGGGGTGTTCATTCTTCTTCAAATTTAGACTAGGAGAGCACCACCGATGAACTTGCCTATGGATTTGAGTTTAGTTTTGAGCAACAACAAGTATTTGATCAAATTCTTAAATAATTTTTGACTTTTTTTTTCTCATGGCTAGATCTCCCATTAGGCGACACAAATTCATCATGCCTAGGAGAAGTTGAAGAGCCAGTCCCAATAGAGGACTTTGATATAGCCTGACCCTTCAAATTTTTACCTACTATCCTAGAAGATAGTTCAACCCTTCTAATCAAGGATATAATAGAGGTAAACACCGAAACTCTATCAGAATTGAAATGGATAAAATTAGGTGCATCCCATACTGAGGAAGAATGTGAAGTATTTATATCCCTTTTGAGGGAGTTTGTAGATATTTTTGCATGGGCATATTCAAACATGCTAGGTTTGGACCTTGCCTTGGTTCTGTATCACCTTCTGGTAAATCCCAATTCCAAATCATTTAAGCAAAAGCTATGTAAAATGCATCCTCACATTATTGTATTGTTAAATAAAGGGTTATAAAAACTCTTATAATTAGGATGTATATCTGATCCATTGACTACACAAAATGGATATCTAATGTTGTACCTATTAATAAAAACCCTAAAGGAATCATAATATATACTAATTTTTTAAACATAAACAAAGCTTACCCTAAGAATGAATTTATATTGCCTAATATTGACATGATCATCAACTCCAAACTAGGTTATGAAATTATTTCATTAATAGATGGCTTTTTAGGATACAACCAAATCCGAATAACACCATAAGACCAACACAAGACTATATTCTCCACTCCATGGGGCACATTTTACTATCAAGTAATGTCATTTTGTATGAATAATTCCAAAGATAAATATCAATGATCCATGGACATCATATTCCATGACAGGATGCATAATATTATTGAAGATTATGTCGATGACGTTGTTGGCAAATCAAAGACTAGGGTTGACCATCTAACAATGCTACGCAAAATATTTAAAATATTATAAGACTAAAGATTTAGATTTAATCCTAATAAATGTGTCTTAAATTACATTATGAAACTTTTTAGGCTTCATTATGTCTCATTGAGGAATTAAAGTTGATTCAGCCAAAGTTTAAGATATAACAGAGATGCCACCACTAACCAATTTGAAACAACTTTATAATTTGTAGGGTAATATCCAATCAATTTGACACTTCATATCTTAGTTATCTAAAAAGTGTCATCCATTTACACATCTTATAAAAAAGGGAGTTACATTCCACTAAGATAATCACTATCAAATAGGTTTTTAGCAACTAAAATATTACCTAGCAAATCTACTTATTTTATTACTCCCTATGCTAAGAAAACCATTTTTGTTGTACCTATCAACTACATATAGTGCCTTGGGGGCACTTATAGCTCAACATGATGAGAATGGAAAAGAGCATGTAGTATAATACTTAATTTTTACATTGGTCACATATGAACACAATTATACACCCATATAAAAAATTTATTTAGCCATGATCTTCACAACTCAAAAATTGTGACACTACATGTTGAACAATAAGACCATGGTCATTTCAAAAGTAGATCTACTCAATTATATACTATATAAAATATCTTTACAAGGCCACATGGCCAAATAGATCATGCTTCTATGTGAGTTTGACATCAAATACATTAATCAAAAATCTATTAAGGGGCAACTTATTGTAGATCATCTTGTTGAAGCACCCCTTACAGACATAGAGCCACTCATAGTCTAATTTCCTAATGAATCCATAATGATCATCATGGACACACCTCTTGAGGAGGATAACTATAATTTATATTTTGATGTATCATTTACTACACATGGATTAGGGGTAGGCCTCTTATTTATTACACCATAGGGGGATCTAATTCCTAAGTCTTTCAAAATTAGTTTTCTTTGTACAAATAGCATGGTTGAGTATGAAACACTTATTTTAGGCCTTTGATAGATATTATAGTGGAACATATCTCATCTCCAAGTTTACGATGATTCTCAGTTAATCATTAATCAGGTCACAAACTATTTCTAGACCAAAAATGATAAGTTGGTTCCTTACAAGGCCATGGTTGACACTCTAAAAAATAAAATTATAGATATTTAATTTTAGCATATACCACGGGAAAGCAAAAAAACTATATATGTCATGGCTACTATTAGCTATCTGATTTGACAAATGGACAAAGCTATACAGTATCAGTTCCTCATCAAGAAATTTTTTCACCAACTTATGAAACTTCAACCATTACATTGATTTGTGATATTGTCGGTCCTAAATCTATCTAGTACTCAGACTTTTACAATTACCTTCATGACCATTTTTTACAACTTGACCTCTCCCAAAAATAAACTAAAGCATTCATCCATGAAACCACTCATTATATCTTACTTGGATCAACCCTTTACTATCATAGTTTTGATGGAACTTTGCTTCATTGTTTAACTTCGATAGAATCTACTCTAGCATTATTGGAAGTTTACAAAGGTGTATGTGCATCTCACACTAGTAGGGATGTCTTGTCCAAAAATCTCTTATGTACAGGTTATTATTGGCCCATGATCGATGTAGATGCAAGTGCATATATTAAGAAGTGTGAAAAATGTCAATGACATGCTAATTTGATGCATACCCCAACAAAGAATCTAAAACCAATATTGACACCATGGGCATTTGCTAAATTGGGCCTTGACCTCATTGGGAAGATCAATCCCACCTCATTTGATAGCCATAAACATATCCTTACCACCACCAAATATTTCACTAAGTGGGTAGAAGCTATACCCTTCACTTACATGATTGGAAAGCAAATTTCCAAGTTCATATTCAACCATCTCATTTACTACTATGGTATCCCCTCTAACATTATATCTGATAATAGAGGATCATTAAAGAATAAGGATGGAAACAAGCTATGTGCCAAATATAACATCACACAACATTTTTCTATGGCATATTACCCTTAGGGTATTGGTCAGGCTAAGGCATCCAACAAAAAAATTGTTAACATTCTTAAAAATATTGTCAATGATATAGATTATGACTGGCACCTTAAAATATTTAATGCCCTTTGGAGATACTATACCAATCACTATACCCCCATAGGAACCACTCTATACTCGCTTGTTTTACTACTAAATCCATCCTTCCTATTGAGGTCGAGTTACCTTCACTATGCAAATATTTAAAGCATGTCATAGATTATCATGACTATCAAGTAGCTTGTCTACAAGAGCTAGACCTACTTGATGAAAAATACACAATTATGCTTAATAATCTTCTAGCATGTCAGAATTGACTCAAAGTCCACTATAATTGGCACATCAAGCATAAAGAATTTGACCTTCATGATCTTATCCTTAAATAAAACCAAAAGACTACCATGGTAAAAAATAAGTATAAATGTAAATTCAAACCCAATTGTACTGGTCCATTAATCATTACAACAAACTTTGGATCTAGAGCATACAATCATACCACACTAAATAGCCATAAACTTGAGGAGGTGATGAACATTATCCACCTCAAGTGGTACTATACTTGAGTAACTTGGTTTATTTTCTATAAGGACCATTTCAATTTATATCATGTTGTTAATATTTTTTATATAATAACATTTTTAATCGGCCTATCATCTTACCAAGCTATCACTTTCCCTATCACATGTCTATTTTACCATACCTTTCCCTATCAACCAAATTCATTTTTACCTCCCTACCCAACCCTATGACCTTGGTTCCATTCTCTTTGGTTCAATCACCACTTTAAATAAGAGCATTCACATTTGCTTTTAGTAGTTGTTTCATATATTCCAAATAGAGGTAGTATTTTATAACTGTATAGTAGACATTTTCCAATTGCATCCTTCATTTCTTATTTCATTCCCTCTCAATTTCTTGATCCTAATTATAATCATCTGTGGGAAAATTAGTCTCAGTGACCTATATCATTGTATCCTATTTATAACCACCTATGGGAAAACTAGGGGCAACACTTGTTTATTATGCCTTGACCATACCAATTCACCATTCTCCATATCATACTATGCCTTTATAACAACTGTGACTATTTTATTTGAACTGACTACTACACTAGTTGGATTCCTCTAATGTAAGGTAGAACTACAATGAATTAAGGTCCTACTTTAGGACTATGTAGGCAGTGCTCACTATTTTTTGAGGTCAACTCAATCACCCTTTCAACCATGCTCTCATCATTTTATGAGCAACCTAAGCCATGCTCTCACATTTTGTGAGTAACCTAAGCTACACTCTCACCATTTTGTGAGAAACCTAAGCCACACTCTCATCATTTTATGAGTAACTTAAGTAACACTCTCACTATTTTATGAGATTGAACTAATTAGTGTCTTTTCATTCTCGATCAAGTGGAAATACTCTAAAAATTCCAAAAACATTTTTAAAACCATTAGAAAAAACCAAAAACATTGACTACTTCTTTACCTTAAGGATTCTGGGAACCCTTACAATGCTACAAGGAAATCACTTGTCACTTAGTATCCCTATTCTTTTTTGCCATTTTATCCCATGCACTTTCCATTTGAAAGAACATTTTTATTCTTCTATGACATCCATTCTATTTGTTTTCATCAGTGATCATTTTCTTCCCATTTCCAAGAAGAACTACATTTGGCCTAAAGTTTTTATTGGATATTACATCCATGGAACTATTTAGGTAGTGTCCAATTTCCTAGTCCATATAGAGACAAATTGGCCACCCCATTCCTTTTATTCTATTCCCCCATGTTGTTAGTTTGTTAAGTTGTTGCCTATTTTCTAGGGGAAATGTTCATATGGCTTAAATTTATAATTGTTTGTTTCTTAGTTTATTTTTTTATTGTTTTGTTTGTGTGCCTATTTGTTCACTTTTCATAGTATTTCCTTGATTTAGTCTATGTGCATTCATTAGATGATTCCTTGCCTACACTTACACTTGAATCCATCCATATTCATATGTTTACATTGTCATCATGGTTTTTATCATTGGTGCATTATTTTCTTTTGAGTATTGGATTATGGGAGTCAGACCTTATGCATATTTCAGCCAAGTCCTCGTGATGTTATACCATTATACCTACTAACACATGCTATAATAAACCTCATCTTCCAGAAGTGTATTAATCAATGGTATAATTGACATCTCTTTGGCACCAACATCTTGATTTAATCCCAATCATATCCTACATAGTATAATTAAACAATGAACAAATTTCTACCTTTGTTTAGTTTGGACAAGAATCTCCCTACTAACAGGTTCTCCCAATTCATCTTTATCCTCTATATCAGATTATCATCATCATCAATTAAATCAATCCTATTTTCCATAATTAGGGTTCAATGATTATAACCACCTAAGGGAAAATCATTGTAAACTATCCCACTTACATTTATCAAAGATTATAACAATCTTTTGGAAAATCATTGTGTTCTCACCAAATTTAATTTTTATATGCTCAAATAGGGGCATGTTGTTATCTTTTTTGTCTATCCTAATTGGTACAACTCCATCTTATCAATGATTATAATTACATTTGGTCAAATCATTATGTTTTCATACCACATTGCCACTATCGAGGTACAATGCTTATAACTACCTTCGGGTAAACCATTGTACACCATCCCATTTGCATTGTCAGTTATTTTGGACTACTTATTCAAACTCATTGTGTTTTCACCCCATCATTTTCCTTTCTCTAGTCTCCTCATCTCCATTATTTATTTCAAAGGACCACTTGTTGACCTTTCCTTGTGCCAACCATTCGCTCGAGGTGGAATCATATAACTAGTTAATCATCATCAAAGTTTAGGCATGTAGGAACTTTTTATTATTGGATAATATGTTATTTTTCTTATATCTTGAAATGACTTCCCAAATAGGGGCAAACTATAGACACCTATATCTAGCCACCAATGAACATCAATCAATCTTTTGACCAATTTCCACCAAAATGCACAATTTGGCCTAAGAACACTAAAACACATCAAATGAGTGGAAATTGATATAATTAAGAGCCAATTTTGGCTAGGGTATCTATAAATGGGGAAATGAATTTTATGGCTTAGCTAACTTTGATCAAATCATTTCAAGTTACAATACCAATTTTACACCTAGGTGCCCTGGATTACTCTTTTCTATCAAATCTCTTACACGAGACATATGCCTTTGTTATTTGGTGTTGATAAAATCCTAAATGGGATAATAGATCCAATGCCTCTGACATCACATCATAATTCCAATCCAATCAAATTTTGAACCAATAATAATACATTCTAGTTAATTTGAGTAATGTGTGCACAAAAAGCCAAGGTTTACACCAAAATGAGTAATCATGATTAAGAGATAATTAAACCATACCATGAGCCTAATTAAGAATTCCATGGAAATTGTTAAATTATTTCTTTTTAGAAATTGATTGTCATTAACTACATCATTAGGTGACATCATTTCTTGGGAAGACATCCATAGGCCATAAATGCATAAAATATCAAGGTTAACCCCTCCCATGCCTCATTAAGACCCTCCCATGACTCATCAATGACACCCACACCTATTAATTTCCTCTATATCTAAAATATTTATGGGCCTATTTATATATTTTAAATTACATAATTGAACTAATACTTAGCCACACATCTTCGTCTTAAGATGGATGGTTCAGGTTGATTCTGGCCATTTTTAAAAATCTATAAATAAGAGGCCTTGCCTATTGAAAAAAGAAGCTCTCGTATGCCAAATTTATAATTCCCAAATGCATTCAAAATCAATGCATTTTAGTGTTATAATAACCAAATATTGAGCCAAACTAAGCCAAGCCAAAGCCAAAAATGGTGCCAAGGATAGATCGAGGTAGCCATACTTCATTGATGCAGACTTCATGAGCACAAATTGAGCAAGCCACTACAAAAATCATTTTGGATCATCCAAATAAGGTGAAGGAAGGTATTTATTTCATGTTTTAGTTATGTTTCGCATCTTTGTTTTGTTAACTAAGCTCCTCCTTTGAGATAGGATTAGGGTGTTAGTTTAGCATGTTTTTGATTAATTTGGTTTGTTCACTAACATAATACTAATCTCACCTTATTACAATCATATTTTAAAATTACCAATATATTCCTAACCCACAAGGATACATACCACCTTATACCTAACCTTTTATGCCCACATACCAATATGGGGCATCATCCCAACATTCTATGACCACATACTAACATGTGGCACCTTCCCAACCTCCCACCTCTTATCCATACATTTAAGCCACCCAACCTAGACTAAACCTACCACCCACTTATGGAGCTCCTCAACCTCAAATAGATTTAATTAAGATACTAATGGATAAAATGTCTAATCTTTAATCCTCTATTTTTGGGGATTATAACCTTCTATCTTATGATCAAATATGTAATTAACCCATTCATCCATATGTCCCTATCTAACCTTTTCATCCTCAATGGTAACTACATAAGTTCTCCAAGTCTCAAGGAAAGGAGGACCCTCAAAAAAGTTTGAAAGCCTTCCACCATTCTTAATATTTAATTGCATATGATGATGCCCTTCTTCTTCATACCTTCCCTATGCCCTTATCTATTCTAGCCTTAGATTGGTATAGTTCTATCACCAAGCACTCTATCTTATCTTTTTCTCAACTAGCCCAACTCTTTTAAATCATTTTCTAGTCAATATATCTAAAAATATTTCCATTACTAACCTTTACTTCATTAGGCAATTTGAGGATGAATCAATTATTGTTTTCATAACTACATGGAGAGGTCTTGTTAACTATCTTTCTCATTACCCCAAATTAAATTGATTAAACTATTTTCTTGATGTTGTATGAAACATATTGCTCCAACTCTTCAAGTTCAGACATTTAGAACCTTTTATGAGGCATTTACCATGGCACATAAACTTCAGGTTAGAGTCATTGATGAAGGGAAATTAAAACTGAGAAACAACAATTTTAGCTTTAAATCTAATGACCCTTTTTCAACCAAAACCACCAATCCATCCAACCATCCCAATACCAAGACAAAGGCAACAACAAATATGGTTGTCTTAAAACCTACTCTACCTCTAATTATCATACAACCAAATCAATCCAATTTTTCCAACCCATCAAACCAGCAAACTTACAACCAAAACCAAACCACTCCAGGACAATATACTCTCATAAGGGAATGATATGCTTTGGTTTTAGATAAACTCCTTAAATCTAACCTCATACAACTTCCTCTTATCAAACAACCCCAAAAAGTTGATGTTTTTTTTTTCCACACCTAGATGGTATAATTTAAACAATTTATGTGCCTTCTATCACAATATTGGACATCATGTGAGTAGGTGAAATACCATTAAAACTATTGTCCAAAACATGATTAAAAAGGGTGAACTTGCATTAGACAATCCAAATGAACCTTTAAAATAATCATTAGTCATCTCTCAGAAACCTTTTCCTAACCATGCACCATATACTAACCATGATAGCAACAAACCAGAATCATCTCATGCTTGTGAGGTGTACATGGTCAATGTTGTTACCATTAAACCTATTGTTGAGGGAATGATTACCTCAAGTACCTCTTATTCCACATGACTTATTGAAGTAGTGGAATATTATTATATTCCTCTGGACAACCAAAAAAAGGAGTAAACCCCCTCTCTTTCATTTGAAGAGACCATTAACTCACCCACCTTTCGTTTTATATAAATACTAAAGGAGGCAACTATTACATCGACCACTTCTTCCTCTATTCCGCTTATGGAAGTGGTGGAATCACTACTCTTTCCTTTGGAAATCCAAAGAAAATAATTAACCACCTCCCTTTTACCATTTGAGCAAACCACACCCTCCTTACCTACCATAGAACCAACTACTTCTTCTTTGGAAACCACTCCAAAGGAAGAGATCATCTCCTCTATTCTTTTCATAGAGACACCATCTTCCTCAACCATTGAACCTTCCACCCAAGACAAAGGTGAATAAATGGTTCCCTCACCTGAACCTATGGGTTTAATATTTGAAACCAATAACCAAGGAATCAAACCCATCTGTAAACCTTTTTCTAGATTGGTCCAAAATCTAGAGTTTACCTCTCAACCCGATCTAGATAAGGCCACCTTTTGGAACCATCTTGGGATACCTTACCAAAAAAAAACCTTTAACTTCACTTGCATCTACCCTCAAACCCATCATTAACTCAACCCCATCTCTAGATACTTCTTCCTTTGAAACCATATGGGAACCATTTAACCCACCTCGATATAAATTTTAAATCACCGTACACCTCTTTGACGAAATCCATCAATAACCTAGGAATCCTTCCCACCTTTATCTTGGCTCATCCATCTTTGAATTTGGACTTAACCCCCTCATTTCCACCAAATAAACATTTGACTAAACCTATCAAAAAGGTGAAACCACCTAAATCATGTAGAACTATACCCATACCACCCCATTCTCTTTTACTTTCAATTTTAGGACCCCATCTATCTACTATCCCTTTTACCCATTCCTCCTCTAGTAACCTTCTCTTTTTGATCTACCTACACCTACTTCCACCAAAACAACAAAATCCCCATAATTCTTAACTCACCTAGATACCTCTACCTTCCCACCTATCTCCAAAGCTTCACCCTCCACCTCTAAATTTTCTACCTCCAAACCAATTGGAACACAACAATACCAACTAAAACCACTTACAAAAACCATCCCACCACGTCTAACTTTCATGGTAAAGCATACTCCCAAGAAGTCTCCCACTCTTAAAACCAAAGACCCAACACCATCAACACCTTTGGTTGGATCTTATTCAAACATTATAAAAAGATTGTTTTAAACATATTTTTTAACCTTACCACCCATTAAACCTTTCAAACCTTCATGTCTTAAATCATCATGATTCAATGACAATTTGATTTACCTATTTATAGGACACCAGCACATGATATAGATAACTGTAATTATCTCTAAACATGTATCTATAGCCTATGGGATGAGGATGATTTATTATTAGATGAACCTCCCTTGAGCCCCTTAGCAACCTAAGCACCCACTCAAACCATCCAACATTCACCTCATACCCAAATATTACCTAAGATTAAGGAGGAATCGAAGCATCAATTAAAACCAACACATCCTCTAATCCACACCATTCATATGGCTACCCAATCTTGGGCCCAATAGAAAGATAAAGGAAATGAAAAATAATCCATTCCATGGTAAAACCCTTCAAACCTTAAACCTTCCATCCAAACCCAAAAACCTTCACCATTACCTAAACCCAAAGTATCTATCTTGGGTGCCTCTCCTTCCAACCCTTTTGAATCTATTCAATGTGTAGTGTTGAAAAACTTTCACCAAACTCTGGTAAAACTTAGATTATATGAATTAATCAACACATTACCTCCTCATCATCAAACATTGATATAAATTCTAAAATCCATAGAGGTTAAAAACAAATATCCTCAACCCCTTACAGTATTTATTAGAGCCCTTCAAATTTCCACCCTAGTCACCTTAAAAGATTCAAAAATACCTTCTATACATCTTAAGGATCCCAACCCTCCCATTTTTATCATGGAATACATCAACCAAACCCACATCAAAAGGGTGATGATTTATGTTGGGGATAATATCAACATTATCTCCTCCCATGCATACGACCAACTTAACTTTCCAAAGAACATCATGTCTAAAACTATAGTGGTTTTTCACTCTTTCAACAAAACTATGGCCACTATATTGGGAATAGTTGTTCTCCATATCTGTTTGGGACCTCAAACCATTATATAACTCTTTTACATTGTATAAGGCAAGTTAAAATACAACATTTTACTTTGACACCCTTGGATCCCTGCTATGAGTTGTGTTCCTTCCACTCTCCATCATTACATCAAATTTGAGCATGAAGGTCATGTCATCACCATACTGACTGACCCTAGTCCCTTTACATATTACAATATGAATTACCAACCCAATGATGTTATTCTCCCTCATCTATCCACTTCACCACAATCTTCTAACAATTCCAACCCTACAGTTGATGAAGATTCAACAAGCTCATCTATCCCTTCTTAATAGATCCCTGTATGGGACCCCTTATAACCAACATTCCAATGTCTCTCACTTGGGGAGTATCATCTTCTAGCCTTGGATGCTATACCTACTCCTCAAGAGTATGGGAAACTCACCCATGATCTTAGTTATGACCCCAACATTAGAACCATCATCCCTTTTAGGAAACCCAATCATCAAACCCATTTCATCTATGGGAGAGTTGACCATCCACTTCTTTCTTCCTTTACAATCCCTTACACTTGGCTATTTACCTCTAGTTTTTCATATCTCAACAAACCCACTGTTTGCCAAATAGTACCTTCACATGTGTACTTGGAAGGGTTTTAGACTTGGCCTTTACCAATAAGGACCTCATGAGCTTCCCATAATCAAAACCCACAAACCTTTTGATTTATTTGTCTGTGGGTTCATACCACCAGAAGAACCCACCTCGCCAAAACCCATCACTGCCATGGATGTGGATGTGTTATCCTCACCAACACCATCTCCCTCAAATTTTGAGGAATTTGATATCATTCCATCTAATTTTTTTTATCAATTTTATTAGTTTACCTCATAACCTATCAAAAGGATGGATGGACTAAAACCCTTCTTCCCATCCATCTTGAAATGGTAGAAAAGGTTTCTCCTATCATCAACATCATCCAACATCAGGATGATGATTCCATTCTCACCTATCTTGGTATGGGGGATTATTATATCCATAAATCTCTTCATCTTGAGAACCAAACCATGTTGAATGAATCTATCATTGATGTCAATTTGGGCACAAAGGATAACCTCCACATTGTCAAGATTGGACAATCCTTGAATTCTATAGAACAAGATTACCCTTCTTTCCTTCATAACCAAAGCATAGAATTTGCTTATTCTTATCAAGATATGCCCATAATTAACCCTTCCATCATTTTCCATAACATTTTCACTCATCCCAATGCTAAGTCTATTTCGTGAAAGCTTCATAGGATGCACTTACACTCACCCTTCTAGTCAAAGAAGAACTTCAATGCCTCTTATCTATCGAATTCATCTAACCCATTGATTATCTACAATGGGTTTCTAACATAATTCCCATTATCAAAACCATAGGGGGAATTCACCTTTGTATCAAATTTCATGGCCTCAACCTTGCTTTTCTAAGGATGACTTTTTTTTTTCGTAGTATCGATCAACTAGTTGATCTTATAGCTGGCCACAAGATGTTATCTCTCATAGATGGTTTCTCAAGATATAATAAAATATTGAATGCTTCCAAAGATCAACATAAATCCTATTTTATCACCCTATGGGAACCTTCCACTACAAATCCATGCCCTTTAGTTTAAAGAATGTTGGTATAACCTACCAGTGTGCCATGACTTATATCTTCCATGATCTAATCTATAAAATCATATAGGACTATGTGGATGATCTCCTTTGGAAATATAAACATTAAAATGATCACCTTAATGTTCTCAAAATCATCATTGAATGCCTTATCCATTTCCATGTCAGACTCAACCCTAAGAAATGTATTTTTGGGGTCCTTTCAGGAAAACTTCTTGGTTTCATTATCTCCCTTCAAGGAATCAAAGTAGACCCTTCCATAGACCAATTTTTTAAATGTTACCTCTAACCCACCTTAATTAACTTCTTAGCTTATAGGGGAAGCTCCAATCAATTCAGTGATTCATCTCTAAATTATCAAATAGATGTCAACCTTTTAACCACCTCCTTAAGAAAGACACATCTTTCAAGTATACTAAAGACTTCCAACAAGCCTTTGATTCACTCAAACAATCCCTTATTTTTTCACATATCTTGATTCCTCCTAAATAATATCAACCCTTAAACCTTTACATCCCTGCCACTAACCATTTCCTAAGGTTAATGCATGCTTACCATGATAAACATATCAAAGATCAAGTTGTCTACTACATAAGTTGAACATTTATAAACTATAAAACTCAATATTCCCATCCAAAAAAACATTGCCTCACCCTCATCTTTGTGGCTTCCAAACTTTACCATTACCTTCTCAATCATAAAACTTATGTCATCACTAACACTGACCCACTCAGTTACATGAACTCTAAACCATACCAAAACTAGCATATAACTAACTGGTTAATGTTTTTAGCTTAGTTTGATCTGGAGTTCCTTCAATACAATTTTATTAAAGGGAAAGTAATTTCTAACCAATTAGCTGAATCCCATTTACTAGATAACCAACCAATTTCTCTAGCATTAGATGAGTCCATCGTGACTCTTTCTCAAGAGGACCCCACCTACCAAATGACCATGTTATTTGATGGCTCCAAATTCTAATGTGGTGGGGGTGATAGAGTTATTATTATTCCTCTTAATGGTGATCCTCTTGCCTTCTACTTTAAACTTGACTTTCAATGTACCAATAACGTGGTTGAGTATGAAGCCCTAGTCATAGGTCTCCAAACCGCTCTAGCCTTGGGATTCAAGACCATTAGAGTCTTTGGTGATTCCTAACTTGTGGTCAACTAGGTTAATAGATCTTACCAATGTAAAAATGGTGTCCTAATAAAGCATAAACAACTCAAAGATGTACTCTTAGCATCATTCAAACATTACCTTATCTAGTATGTTCCATGATTTACTAAAAAATTCATGGATACAATGGCTTCCCTTGCTTCCCAAATCCCATCTCAACCTTATATTTCTAATATCTTTATTACTATACACCATTTTATCACCCTTTATTATATCCATTTTGATGTTCCTACCATTTGTAATATAGACACCTCTCTATTAGACACTTGGTATGAACAAAATTTTGAATACCTCAACCTCGGTATCATTCCTTCCAACCTCTCTAAAAATGCTTGAAGGGATCTTTGTTTAGGGTACCTATCATTATACCATTCTAGGGGGAATAATTTACAAACATGGATTTGATAGCTTCCTTCTCCATTGCCTTCACAGTAATTAAACTTCTCATGCCATCAAGGAAATGCATTATGAAATATGTGGGGGATACTTTAGTGGTTTGGACATCTCTAAACACATCTTTCGCCTTGGCTACTATTGGCCCACCATTAACCAAGACTATTATGATTATGTAAATAAGTGTGTCAAATGTCAACAACATGCTAAATTACACCATGCACCAACCCATAGACTCCATGTATCCAAAAACTTTTGGCCATCCTCACAATGGGGCTTAGATCTTATTAGAGAAATCAATCCTTATTCATCACAACATCACCAATCCATCATTACCACCATCTATTATTTTACCAAATGGGTAGAATCCATTCCTTTCATATTTACATAAGTTGAGAAAATTTTGGACTTCATTAACCACCATATCATCTATCTTTTTGGTGTTCCCCATAAGATCATCATTGATAATGATAAATATTTCAAGAACAATAAATTCCAAGGTCTTTGCAATGCATTTGACATTAAGTTAAGCTTTTCCTCACCTTACTATCCACAAGCAAATGGACAAGTGGAAGACTCTAACAAAATCCTTAACAAAATGTTAACCAAAGTCATTAGTGCCTCAAGTTAGGATTGGCACTTGTACATCCCTTTCAATTTATAGGCCTATCACACTAGCATTCAGACCTCTATAGGTGATACCCCTTTCTCTCTAGTCTTCAAAGTAGAGATAGTCTTGCCTCTCAAAGTGTAGATTCCCTCTCTTTGCATATCTTTTCAAGAGATCATTTCTAAGAGCGACTATCATCAAAAATGTCTATCAGGATTTGAGCTACTTGATGAACATCACCTTGTATAAATTAACCATATTCATGTCTACCAAGATCGAATCAAGCATGCCTATAATAAACACCTAAAAGAATGAGAATTCAATATCAATGATCTCTTCTTAAAGGAAAACCAACATGTCACCAATATGGATAAAAATAAAATAGTTAAATTTTCTTTCAATTGGCTTGGACCATACATCATAACCCATAAGTATGGATCAGGAGATTATCATTTATCCTCTCTCAAAGGCAAACTAGAACATGAGCCTCTCAATGATTTATATATGTGTTCTTTCTTTTGTTAAAGAAGGATCAAATTCATCTTATGATCTAACTTAAGCTCATCCCTTGATTTACTAGATTTTCATCTTCACCTACCTATCCCTCTCCCTTTGAGGACAACTGATCACAACATAGAAACATGCAATTAACCATCATATTTATAAACCTAATCCTAAATATTTGAACCATAGCTCTACCCATGGCATGGTTCTCATGGATACTTTTCATCTCTAATGAGATAGAATCCCATTATCATTTATTCCTCAAACCATTCCTTTCACCCATCACTAACCTTCTTATGTCAAAAGTCTTACCCTAATAAAAGTAAACCTCTAAGCCTAATTAGACTTGGCCATGTCTAAAAACCTTGCAATCCAAACAAATATCATTTGGGTCAAACATTTTTACCATTATAGACTAATCCTTTAAAGGATAGCTTCTCAAAAATGCATAGCTACATCACATTGCATCTCTATGATCATCAACAACAAACATCAATGATGAACACAACATTATGAACTATATCCATGAACCACATCATCTATCTATCTATGTATCATCCTATCCATCTATCATCAAAGCATCATACAAACATGCATCATATCATAAACAACACTAATTAAAACTTTCATCATCATATCCATAAATAAAATCAATTCCCCTCCTAATCTAGCACCTACATTACCATCTAGTGCCAATCCCCCTAATCTACCTATCTAACCCACTATAGAGGCCCACTATCCTAAAGTAGCTATAGGTGGACCACCTACTATTTTGGTCATGTACTCTCCATATCTTAGCTCTTATAGACATTATAGCATCACGATCACCTCATAGTACCTCAACTCTTCAACCATAGCTAAGTATCATGTCATTAGAATCATATCAAGTGGTACTCATATTATGGTTGCTTCCATTCTTACCCTCTATCTCAGGGTATCTCTCATAGGTCACTAAACCAAGAGAGATCCTTACATGATTTCATTCTCTTATCAAGGTGGTAACCTAACCCTATAAAATAACAATATAACCTTGTAAAGTGTCCTCCTATCCATATAACACTATGATCCAATCCTATGTAACTGATAATACTTCCTATGCATGCCCATCCTGACCACCAACTTGAACTAGTGCCCCATCAAGATCCACATCCATGGCCTATTGACCCCCATCACTTGACCTAAAATTAGTTATTGCATATAAGCCCTAATGCCATGTTGTATATCCATCAATAAAACCAACATCATTTATTGCTGGTCTATCTGGTAGCTCCTCATGGTCTAGTACTACATCCTATGGCTATGGATCTAGAAGTATAAACTTCACATCCTCTCTCTTTTACCTTTAATAAAGGGTCAAAATATCATGCACAAGGCCAAACTACTACTAAACTCAATCAAAGGAGATAAGCTCCATCTCCCCCTCTCTCCTCCTATATATCCATTGCCATCTCTGTATTGATAGAGTATGATAACTATATTGGGCCCATCTAGGCCATCCCACATATGGCATGCAAATGATACCACCTATAACTAGACTCTCCAATGCATCTCTAAACCAATCAATGTCTCTAGCACCACCTCCATCACCTATCAAAACATAGTCTCCTCTCTATGTCAATAAATCCATAGTGAAGTGTACCTAGGTGTATCCATCCCATGTTAGCCCTAGTGGCCTCAACACCCTAATGTGCTCATATGCCTAGTAATGGAGCATAAACCCAACACTAATACCATATCATCTATGAGATTTGTAGGCCTAGAGCTCCCTATAAATCATAACTAACAAAATAGGAGCCCATCTAAAAACTATACTAAATAGAAGTATTTCCACTAACACTCCTATAAATAGATAATGGAATCATCCACTACTCAAATTAGGCAAAGAAAAATAGGACACTAGCATCATCATAATCATTAGACATTAGTCCTATAGATCCCTTTGGTATAATGGCTTATAACTAAAACTTCCAGAATGCCACCTAGTATGGACCCAATCCCCACCATATAATAGCTTCATGTGGTCATTCCTATCCTTACTCTCAATATGGTAAATTATCTCCACTTGAATGGGTAGCTATGTAATCCTATGCACATCCTCTAGGAGGATGTTAATCTCCCCTATCAACAATAAAAATGTGTTCATACCTAGGTCCCATATATTAATGGCGGCCATGATCATAGTCACATCCCATGGTAAGTGTTGATAATGAACCATGGCCCCAAGGCCAACCTCCTCCATATGAGTCCACTCATTTTTAGTCATCCCATCATAAATCTCCACAAAAATCTTAGGAATCTGATCCCTCATCTAGATCTGGTCTTGTGCCTACAAAATGATCAAGTTAACCCATACACTTTTTTTCCAATCACTCTACCTAGAACCACTTAGGATCAACCTATTTATCTACCCACAAACACCAACATCCACTTATTTTAAGACCTACCTAAACATAGCCAAATAAAACATATATACAAATCACATTTTTACCCAATAACATCTAACTTGAAAACCCACAAAATTATCTAACAAACTTCTTAAATCCATTGAAACCAATATATTAATTTTAAAAATATTAATCATTTTAAAATACCCTATCTTTACCTACACCTAGGTATGTTAAGCTACCCATAACATCTTTTCATCATTTCAAAACATTTTATTATCCTTTCCCATTTGAAACCCACCTTCCCTAAATGCTCAACTATCGATGGTCCTTACAACCATCGATGGTCATGTGAACCTCTCCCTTTACTAGTTGACTATTGACGATCATGTCTAACCATCAACGATCAAGTTTAACCACCATCATTCATTATGTGTGACTGTTGGTAGAAAAACCCTTTCCCTACCCACCTAAAACTATCAAAAAAACAAAATTCAAACACTAAACTACCTAAAACTACCCTATCACTTATCCCCAGCTTTAAACCTCTTTTAAATTTCAATTTCACTTGTTAAATTTTCCTTATTTTTGCCAAAACTTGAACTAGGTCAATCTTTCCAAAAACCCTACCAAATTCACCATAAAATAACTAATTTAATAAAATAACAAACTTGATCAATAAATCATTGATTTTAAAACATCAGTTACCTCATTCCTCAATCACTATTGGGATCAGAGCCTACATCCTACTACTTGGCCATGTCCTCATCTACCTTGTATTATGATCCCCATTGATCACTTCAACACACATGCTCACCCAATTAAAAAATGACACCTCAGTTGAATAATCAGTTTAAAAAAACTCCCAACAAGATGACAAATCAATTAAATCAATAGAACACAAAATACATAGGTTAAACTTGTCAAAGGTGAAAATGAAGTTTGTTTTTCACTTTTTATCCATACATTTTTATGGTTCCCCCTGACCATAAATTATTAGGGTGACCATCAATGGTCTACCATGGGAATCTTGACTGTCGATGGTCAGAAGAGCCCATCTTCTCATAGCAAACTAATTTTTTCACCTAATATAAGTGCCCCATATTTTAGAGATTACCTGATCTCCCCTAAACCAATACTTCAACTTTTTAGAGATTACCCTTCTCTAACCCAACCATTAGACCATGTTCACCTTGACACTAGTTATTTTTGACATAAATATTCACATATTTTGAGATGACCTTGCTTGGTATTTTTAATCGTACTGACCATGTTTTCCATGTTGACCATTTGAATTTTGCACCACCTAGTACATGACTAGATCATTTATATTTTTTAAGGGAGTACTTACTACATTAGATACCTATGAAAACACTGACCCTATCTAGGATACATATAGAGTGACTCAATCAGCTATGACCAATGTTGTAAACTAGTTACCCTATCACTTATTCTTCTAGAACTAACCTTATTTTTACCAACATTAGCACTCTTAGTCTTTATGGAATCTTGACTAGTGTACTTAGTCACATTTTATGTGCATTCTCTACATCTCAAATGCCTAACCCTTTTATCACCACTTAGTGACTCAACATCAACCACTTATCAAACCCTGACTCTATTTTAATTTTACCTCATCAACTCTTAGTTTGAGGGGGAACACCTCCTCTGACACTGAAGGCAATCAGACCTTAACTAGAAATCCATTTTTTTAGTTTGGTATTTTGTTAAATTAAAGCTACATAATAAAAAGGGGTATGATATAAACATAAAAAAAAATACACATGAAAATTCTAGTTATCAAAATGACTTAAGACCCCTATCAGACCTTGATTCTAGTTAACTACCTAGTTAGATAAAATCATCAACCTACTAACCTAAACTTTAAGCTACCTTTCTTAACCCCTTTCACCTTTAGACACTCAACCACCAATGGTCAGCCCAACTGTTGATGGTTATCCTGATCGTCAATAGTCAGGTCCCCTTAACTCCTCACCTTTTTAACATAACCCTAGCTATATGAAAGATAGTGATGCATAATTTAATATGTTTGCCATATGTAATGCTACAAAAATTCCAAGCATCATAAACATCAACCTCACCCTCTAGGGAATCTTCCATCCTCCATCTTTATTTGCCTATAAAAGGAGGGGAGTGGGAGGTGAAAATGATCCATGTTTAAGCTATCCAATCTTCTTGTAAATATGTATTCAATCTCTCTAGCATCTAGTCTCCTTAGAGTAACTCAACATTAGTAAAAGAGACTTGAACCTCTACCAAATTTGATTTTGAGGCTAAAGTACCATTACTCTGGTAAAATTGCTTTAGATTTTAGCCATCAACCAATTAATAAGCTATAGGTATATCAGTACTTTAGCATTGTTATTTTGGATTTCTAACCTCCTTGACCTGATCTAACCTATTTGCACCTTGTTCCCCAAATATCAAAACCTCAATATAACCTCTATCTAACTAATATCCCATTCTATAAGTATTTTTTGATTACCTTCATAGATCCATAGGCAACTATTGATGGTTACCCAACTATCGATGATCACCCCCAACCACCAATGGTCAACTTAACCATCGATGGCAACACTAACTATCAATATTAAATGTAGTATAAAAAAACAAGTTATTATCAGCCCCTTACCCCCAACCAAACAAAACTTTCTATTTTCCTACCTATTCACAAACCATTTTTTTATTTCCTAAACTTGACTTGACCTACCTTAACATAAGTATTGATCCACTTTTGCTAAATTTAGTCATTTTCCATAATAAGCATTCTCGTTTCTTCTTGTATTGCATTTCATTTACTTTATGCAAGTACTTTACTTTATCATATTCAACTTGATTACTATCAATAGTGGTTTGATAGCCTCCTAACAAGTATATGCTTCCTGGATCTAGCACATACTAGGTAGTCCACTTAACTATCTTGCTAATGATCCCCTTTATTAGTGTTTTCTTATTTATAGGCTATTCTTTCCTAGCCAAAGAGGAGTTCTTGACATTTTTTTGGATTACGTGTGCATCACCCACCAACTAGGTATGTCTACCAAACCCTTATTATTAGTTTCTTATCTTCTTCCAAAATTAAGAAATGGGAAGAAATTAAGAGAAACACACATTTTACATTTCTATTCAAGAAATTCATACCTTAAAATATTTTATCTTAAATATGATTTTAAAATAGAATATATCTATAACTAATAATTTATTTTGTTTTGCATAAGATTAAAAATAAAATAATTGAAAATCCAAGGGACATTTTCTAATTTATTTAAATCACATTACCTCCTATGACTCATAGAAGGAAATGTAAATTTGTTTTTTCTAATACATAATGCATGTACATCATATAGATAAATATTATGTATTTTTAAAAAATTCTATTCATAGTGGTGATACTACATTATGTAAAACCATCAAATCACCAATAAATTTAAGTACACATTCTAAAATTAATCAAACTATGGTTAAATTATCTAAAGAATAATTGGAAAAGGAGACATTAAAAAAAATAAAAAGTAGAAACAAAAATATTAAAAATTTGAAAAGGAAAAGGTACAAAACAAAAAATTGCAAAATTAAATATTATAATTGGAAAAGCAAAGGTAACATAAGGAATAATAATTATCATAGAGTAACATAGGATTAGGAAGAGGGAGCATGACCACGTCTGCAGTCATGCTAAAACCCTACTCCTCTGCTGGTGTCTGTGTGGCCCCCCAATCCCTTGTTTCTAAACGCAATTTTTTAATGCAAGATCCTTTATTGTGTGGAACTTTATTTTTGTGGATGGACTTCTATGGGGGAAGAGGGAGAGCAGCCGTGGATTCGGCCACGCTGAAACCCTCATAGCCTTGCTTTTTGAGACCAGGTCCCGAGACTTGGGGTTGCTGAGCATGGCACAGCTACGGGCTCATTTTTTTGCGTGGTTGGGGAAGTTTTTTTCTTGCTTTCACTGTCGATCCAGTGTGTAGCATGGAGTTGGTTGTTGTGTTACTCATTCAGTGCACTTGGAGAGGGTTTGGCCATGGGGTGGTCCTTGAATGGCTCCCCGTGGTGGTTGTTGATGTGTTTTTTAGTAGATTTGGAGGGGCTCTGTATCTACGGTAACCCCAAGGGCTAGATTGAAGATGAGTTTGTTGGGGGTGGTTGCCAGATCTAGTTTTTTTGCCATTGCCTTCTGTCTGTGGGATCGTAGCTTATGCTGAAGTGTTTCATGACGTCTCATGACAAAATTTTGATTGCCAAGGCGGTGTTGCCTCTGTGATTTGTAGAGGGGATGAATGGGTTGACGATCGGATGGATGTTTGGGGAGTTGGCCATGCTGGTTCTAGGGTTTGTTTGGTTGGGGATGGGGTCTGAAGGCAGATGTTTATGCGGCTCCCAAAAACCCTTCCTCGTGTTAATACGGTTTTGAAATGTGTAGATCTATTATTGCATGTTTTTTTAAGGCTTCAGGTTCTTGTATGACTTGGATTCCTATTTTAGGTCGTTAAGCATGGTTTTTTTTTAGGTTTCAGGTCCTTGTAAAACTTGGGGAGCTTTGTCTAGATTTTCTTGGTGGTTTCAGGGCCAAGAAAATCCTGGTTTTATTACTGATGTTCAATGGGTTAGCTTGTCCTGGCGGTTTTTATTGTTTTATTCTTTTTTTAATTTTATAAAGGGTTTCAGGGCCCCTTCAAAACCTGCTTTTACCTTAATCTAAAACATAAGGAATAATTGGAAATGGAAATGTCACAAAATGAACCATTAGAAAAGGAAAATCCACAAAAGAAATTATTATAAAATGAAAGGCTATAAAATAAAAAATTAGAAATAAAAATGTTACAATTAGAAAAAGAAAGGTTTTGTAAATAGACGAATTCAATAGGAACAATTATTAAAATAAAGTTATAACAAGAAAGGTTACAAAAATATAGTTTACAAAAATGGGAGGTTAAAAATTAAATGTTGTGGAGAGAATTATGTGCTAAACAAGAGAGTATACTTACGAAAATGGTTCCTAAAAAATAAGTTCAAAACAAATATGTACTGAATAGGACCAACCTTACAAACTTGGTTTCAAAGAAGGCATTTATAAAGCCTCATTCATTATAGAACCATTAAATAATGAATAAGATCAAATTCTTTATGAAATTTAATATCTCCCCATTCTAGTTGGTGATATAATAATAAATTGAGTAGTAAATTACATATTTCTAAAAATCTTTGTGGGATTGTTCCATTGCTCAAATCATTAGACTGCTTCAAAATAATCCATTCTACATAGCTTCTTTATTATTTATTTCCTTTACTCTTATATTTTGACACATATACATCTAATTTTAGATTTATATTTCTTATAGATATTTGATTTATTTTCACTTTATATTTATCTATATATTATTTATAATAATGAATAGTTTTACATCATCTATCTTATAGTGATACATAATTTACAGAAACTTCAATACAATATACATTTTGTGTGTATATATATGTCACTACATTTATTTGATCATATGCTTATTACATGATTATACATTGATTCTTTCCCATTCATGGTGTGACTATTATTATGTCCACACACACTCTTGAACTACAATTTTGTGACTCATATATATAGTGAGATCATATTGTTTCTTTTCAATTCCTACACATTGCCATGATATTACACTTATTGAACATTATGATTTGACATGTGGTATAAATTTTGTAGATCACTACCATTATTATATTATGAATCCTTTGATATTTGACACTTATATATGGTAAGTACATGGAATTATGGAGTGAAAATGGGGTACTAACTGGATATTTTTTTCATAAAAAATAAGAAACCTCAACTTGTATGTATTATTTGAGACACCTAGTCTCAAAATTTGAAGATGCTATAACAATATGAATTTTAGCATTTTGTGTTATAGTTTCTAAACTACTATTTTTTTTATATGGTTAAGTATAAGTAGTTAAAAAATCATAAATTCAAATAGGTACTACTATATCTTATAAAAACCATATTAGATATCATGTCATGCACCAGTCATTTTTTTAGCATTGTTTGCTTCTTTTTTAAACAAATCATGGAAAGTTAAATAAGATCATATAGTTTATAACTTATATTTTTTAGAAATTTTAAAATGAATACTTCTTTTTACTAATTTCACAAATAAATAATCCTTGAAATATAATCAATAATGCATAGCCAACCATCAACCCCCAATTACATCAAAAAATATAATGTGTGTGTGTGTGTGTGTGTGTGTGTGTGTGTGTGTGTGTGTGTGTGTGTGTGTGTGTGTGTGTGTGTGTGTGTGTGTGTGTGTGTGTATTAAATCTGTATAAAGTTAGGTATAGTTTATAACCCTATAATATTTTTCCAGTTTGAATCAATGAAACATAATATACGTAAACAATGATAAATATAGATAAAAACCTTATATATATATATATATATATATATATATATAAAGAGGAGAGTCTGATTAATGTTATGTTCATATTTTCAGGAAATGATTCGATGAAATTCACAACATCTAGTATGGTATAACTTTTATTTTGTTATTTATAGTCAAAAACATGCATTTGGATTTATGTCTACAGGGCCATGTTTTAGGCTCAGGAATCCAAGCCATTCCAAAGCCTTGAGGAATGTGTTTGAAATGTCTAATAAACAAATCACATCTATGGAAAAACCACATATGTAGAATAATTTATTATTATGTTGACATGATTTTGGTCATCTTGTTGATTTTATTGTAGTTCTTTTTAATTGTCAAAGCTCATGCGTGGCCTTAGTGAATGTTAGTTATCAACATTTAATTTTTGTACATCAAAAAAATGTAAACCTAATTCCAACTATAATCTTGATGTCATTTTCTTGGATAAATAGATTTGTGACTATAAAATGTGATTTTGGACTCAATTAGCCCCAATATACTCATAAATTGAGCCAATTAGTTAATTAGGATAATAAGTGACTATATTTGAGCCAAATTGAGACCTATAAATATAATCTTATTCAAAATAATGTTAGTTGGGAATAAATTGATTGGTTTAGGGTTTAGGTTCCAATCATGAAGGCAATTGGGGAAATTTGAGCTCATTGAACCTATTTATGACTATAGAATGTGTTTTCAAGTTCAATTAACCCTAATGTCATCTTAGATTGAGATAATTAGTCAATTGGGGAAATCAATGATGTATTTTTGTCTAAATTAAGCCATGTGATCCTAACTCTCACTCTAAAGGATGTTAATTAGGGTTTAGATCTATTGGTTTAGGGTTTAGGGTTTAAGTCTAAGGCTTTAAGGTATAAGTTTTAGGGTTTAGGGTATAGGGTCCAATCATGGATGAATTTAGGGATAATTTGAGCTCATTGAACCTATTTATGACTAAAACATGTGATTTTATGCTTAATTAGCCCCAATGTCATAGATTTAGCAAATTAGGTAATTGGGGTAATTAATGATGTAATTAAGGGCTAAATTGACATTGATGAACCTAATTCTTACTCTAAAATATGTTAATTGGGCCTAAATATTTTTTTTAGGGTTCACAATTTATAATTTAGGCCTTAGATCTTAAGGTTTAAGGTATGGGGTCTAATGATGAATTTAATTCTAGAGAATTTGATCTCATTAAACCTATTTATGACTATAAAATGTTATTTTGGGTTTTACTTTCCCCAATGTCATCACATATTGAGCCAATTAGTGAATTACATCAATCACTAATATGATATCAGTGAAATTAAACCCTCTAAACCTATCATGAAGGCAATTGTAGATCATTTGAGCTCATTAAACCTATTTATGAGTATAAAATGTGATATTGGGCTCAATTATCCCCAATGTCATCATAGATTGAGTCAATTAGTTAATTAGGGAAATTAATGATGTTATTTGGGACAAATTGAGCCCTTAAACCTAATTTCACTCTGAAATATGTTTATTAGGGATAAATTTATTGGTTTAGGGTTTATTGTTTAGGTCTTAGGGATTACGGTATAAGGTTTAGGGTCTAATAACAGAGGCAATTAGGGATAGTTTGAGTTTGTTGAACTTGTTCATGACTAAAAATGTGATTTTTGGGTCAATTAGACCCAATGCCATCATAGATTGAGACAATAAGTTAATTTGGGCAATCAGTGATGTGATTTGGGTAAAATTGAGCCTTATGAACCTAATTCTTACTCTAACATATGTTAATTAGGATATATCAATTTATTTAGGGTTTATAGCTTACGATTTGGGTTTTAGGGCTTAGGTATTAGGGTTTTGGATATAGGGTATAATAGTTAATGTAATTGGGACCAATTTTATCTTTTTGAACCTAATTATGAATATAAAATGTGATTTTGGGTTGAATTTTCACCAATCTCATCATAAATTGAGCCAATTAGTCAACTCAAGTAATCAATGATATGGTTTGGGCTAAATAAAACCATATGAACCTAATTTATTTAGGGTTTAGAGTTTAGAGTATAAATTTTAAGTCTTTATCGTTTAAGTTTAGGGTCAATTATGTAATAAATGTATACATTAGGGAACATGTACATGGTTGTACTGCAAATGTTCTTTTAATGTGTATGAGGTCATGTGGGTTGTAAAATAGTATAAAACTACATGTAGGTCAACATATTATTTTCACATTGAGAGTTTTATCCCCTAAATATTAGGCTTTATTTCATTCCACATAATTCAGGTCTATTTTTAATGATCTGATCATTGTCCCACCCTTAAAAGTAGATATCTTTATTGAATCAAGGTTGAATACATAGTTCATGTTTATTTTTCTAATAATGTGATCATTGACCCCACTTGGTACTGTATAGTATAGGTTTTTTTCCAATAATTTAATGTCTATCCCCACCCTCTAAATTTGAAAACTTTGTCTATTCATGTGTGATGAAAATTGTACTAGTGGGAAGAAGAAATTAAAGTAAAAAATGGTGGAGGAATTAGAAGTGATGAGAGAAAAATAAAGGTAAGAATGTGAAGAATTATTAAAATTAATTATAATATTCATAATTAATTGGATGCCATAAATAATTATTAATTTAATTATTATAGTATTCTAACTTTTGATAGTATACCAAATTCTAAAATTCTAATTTTCAATTATGAGTGTGTTGAATTATGATACAAGTCCATAATCAATTTTTTATAGTTTTTAATTTTGGTGAATATGATAATATGCACAATGATTTATCCTCTAAAATTAATAAAATTACATGTAAACACCAATTGGATAAACTAATAATGAATAAAATATTGTGAAAAGATCGTTCAATGAATAAAATACTAATGAAGAAAATAATATGTGAACACCATTCAATGAAAAAACTAATAATTAAGACAATAGTATGGAAACAACAAATTAGCCAATTTTAACACTAATAAAAACTTCTAGAATTTTCAAAAGAAGACCCATATATTTAATTGACATTGATTAATTTTTTTTGAAACCAATGTGTAATGAAATGTCTAACCACCATATGAGAAGAAAATCTAAACTAATTTGTGACTTGACACTTTGAAAAATTAAATGAATCTTTAAAATGTCAAATGTTTGTTACATTGATGAAAGTTATTAATATGAGACCTACAATGAACACCCTAGGACTAATAACATCTAATATTAATGGTCGAAACAAGGTAATTGTTGAAAATATATAGAAAACATACCATAAAGAAGGTGTGAATAAACACACCAAAGAAGTTAACACTGCCTAATGCATTATTACAACTTCTATTGTAAGTTTCCAAACAAGTAAAAATTGATTGATTAGATAAAGAATTAAAGCATTGAACATAAACATAAAAACACTAATGAAAGTACTTCAGAAACATAAAAGACTTGATGTTGATGATAACAATTACTTATGAGTGTTCTCTTATAGACTCCCATAGAAAGCGAAGGTTATAGTCAATGCCATAGAATATTTAATTGCATAAATTTGGAAAGATAAAATGAGGGTATTTCATAATATAAGATATGTAGTGACTAAAAGAGTTGGTTCTCATAAACATAAACCACATATTATTTTTTTTTATATGACTCAAACACAATTATACTCTAATTTTTTTTATAAATATACATAAATTTATTTTAGATAAAGATATTTTGAAGTGGCTAAGTCATTCTATGTGATAACCAATCACACACTCACCACTTTTTATTGAAGGTAACATGTTAAATTTTTGATCCATTATGTTTTTATTTTTTGGTCATGTTCACTTTACTTTTCATAATGACAACATTTTGAATTAGTGTGGAATAGAAGCTCCACCAAAAGTAGCAAGGGAATTTATTCCAACCATTTTTGGTGAAAAACCATATGGATAATTTTTTTTAAGAACAAAACATGTTTGGTAGGAACTTAAAACATTTGTGGTGGATTTCCAAAATTGAAAAATTATACCTATGAAGAGAGTAAACATAGAATTGGGAAATAATTAGTTGGTTTGATTAAATATAATTTTTTTATATATCATGTAAAATATGGAAATGAATTTAAAAGGTGTGAGCTTGTTACATAACATATATCTCTTTCTGAATTTATAGTTAAATTTAGGGAGGGAATTATTTATGAGTATGTAAGTTAGGCACACAAACTCGATTCCTATATGATCAATTTATGTTAAGTACAAAATTTTTTGGGGAAAAGGGGCCTACTCATGAACATGTTTTTATTGAAAATTGAGAAATTTGAACTTTTATATATAATTTGAGATGTATACCCTTAAAATTTGAGGATGGTGTAAGAACATGAGTGGTATAATTTATAAAACACCATTTTAAAAAAAATGGTTAAGTATAACTAGTTGAAACATTTAAAATTTGAAAATTTAGATATTACCATATAGAGCATCAACTAATATTGATTAATTTTTTTGGTGAAAATTTAGATATTATAATATAGATTTTAACCTATGTATTTTTATAATTTTTTAATTTAAATTTTTTTTAAATTAATTTTACAATTAAAACATCCTAAAATCTAACAAAAAATGGATATCTAATTGTGTGGTCCCCCTAACCACCTCAAGAAAAGTAAAAACTAGTTTTTTTTAAAAGTGTGTAGAATTATCTCTAGTTTATAACCATATTTTCTTTTTATCATTTGGATCAATGAAAAAAATATGTGCAAACATATATAGGCATGTATATTTGTATAATGTAGTGGCCTAAAAAAGCTATAGTTAGAAATCAATATAGATTGAAACATTAAAATGGTCCAAATTTAATAGAAATCATATATTTAAAAATAAGAGAGGATGCTCATCATCATCATCATCACAATTTTTAAATTTTATCCTTCATAGTGTATTTGGTGATAGAAATTAAATTTTGTCATTTTCTATCAAAACTCTTGAATTTGACTATGTTGATAAGTACAATCCTTTGGCTTGGAAATACAACCCATTTTCAAGCCAATGGACTTGGTTTTTACATTAAAATTGAACATAACATGTATTTGCTATAATGTGTATGTGTTATTTTCCCATAGAATTAAAAAAAATGACTATTTTTTATGTGTTTATGCTTATCTATTTATCATGATATACACTTATTGATACTTATTTAGTTCATGTTTAATCTTATTTAGTTTACATTTATAATATAAATATAATTAGAACTAATTTGATCCCATTACACCTAAGTAAATGACTATAAAATGTGATTTGAGGATTAATTAACTACAATTTCATCAGAGATTTGAGAATCATTTGGTCCAATGATATATTCAAGTTTGACAGGTATATGACGTGGTTTTGGGCTCAATAAACTCTAATGCCATCATATAATGAATGAAATAGTTAATTGGTTCATTGTGGAGACAATTAGGGTGAATACGAGGCCATTAAACCTAGTTTCAACTATACAACATGGATTGAGGCTAAATTATCTTTCTTTTCATCATATATTTAGCCAATTAGTCAAATGGTGTAATCAATTACATGATGTTTAAAAATTTGAGCCATAAAAACCTATTTTAAATCATATATAATGTGATTTAGAGTGAAATAGGCCTTAATGTCATTGATTATAATGAACCAAATATTTCATTCTCAAAATAAAAGAGGAATTTGAGGCTAATTTGATTCCCTTTAGCCAAACTTCAAGAAAACTAAAGGAACATGGGATGTATGGTTTATTCTCTTTTTGGCATATCAATTTCAAGGGACCTTAGCTGATAAGGATGAAAATGAAAATAATTTAAAATGTGTATTTTTGTGTGATAAACATTAGAAAGCTAAGAAATTACATAATAAATCTGTAAGGGGGAAAAATGGAGAAATGATGATTATTCATTCTTCATTTCATCATATTTGAGATAGCACAAAATTTGTAGTAAGTTCATGCGAGTGAAATGAGTAATTTTATTAAACAAAATAACCTTGTTTAGTATTTTGGGTTAGTGATTTATCTAACCTGACTATCTACAATGAGCTTAAAAATAAAAATGAGTGATAGGATGAAACATCAATGTGTCCATGTGTAGAGGGTTAGATTAGCAGTGCATATCACTTTTTAAAATGCTCATGGATTGAGAGTGAGTGATTGATTGTGCAAACATGTTTCATCATATTAAATTTAGGCACAATGAAACATTATCATTGTGAATGTTTTATATGTGGGCAAGGGATAAAAATCAATGAATGAAAACCTACATGAGTATTATTTAGGGATGGATTGGTTTGACTATCTCACTTAACAAGTGGTCATGAGGATGATTTTCAAGCAACACATTATCTATTAATTATTTTTTTTAGAAGAAAGTGTTATATTTATTATGATATAAGATATTGGTTTAGAGAGAACATCTTATTTTTCATTTTAAACATATGATAGATATATCCTATAAGTAATACGCATACCCTATTAGTCAATTATTACAACCCTCAACCCAAATGCAATTCTCAGACCCCATTTTATAAAAAATCTAAAAATTAAGGTAATTAGGGTCAATCTAAACCCATTTAACCTAATTTTGAGTATATGATGTGATTTGGGCCTAAATTAGCCCATAATTTACAAGATATTAAGACAAATAGTTGATTGTTGGAATTAGTGATGCAAGTTCTAGATGAAATTGAACCTTATAAACTTGATTTTGTATATACAAGATGTAATAGGAGGTGTTAATCAAACCAAATATCATCACAAAATAAATAACATAGTCCATCAATTTAATTATGATGTAAATTGGGGCTAATTTGATCCCATTCAATCTAACTTCAAGAACAAGACATGATTTAGGGTTAAATTAGGTTTGATTCTTTTATGAATTGATACAATTAGTAATTTTTGTAATTAGGTTTTTGAGTTTGGAAACATTTATCCATGTGAACCTAATTTATGGGTCAATAATTAATTATATAGGATGTAACATATAGTTTAATTGGCCCTAATTTTATGTAAAATGCAAACATAAGGGGATTGGGGCCAAACTAAACCACTTGAACCTAATTATGATTCTATGATGTGATTCAAGGGGATAAATTACTTTAATTTATTGACATATTTACACAATTAGTCCATATTCAAAATGATTATTGAAAGTTGGATGAAATTGAACCATATGAACCTAATTTTGACTATATAGAGGTAATATGGGTATTAATTTACCCCAATATCATAAAAAATATAGCATAAGTCCAACCAATTAAATATATGACCAAATAAATATAATATGTATAACACATATGTAATATAATGTGTATGCATTATTTCTTCAATACATAAAAATTCATTATCCAGCATTTCTTTGTCAAGAATTATGCCCCACAGACATTCTTTACATCATTTTGTATTTTCCATAGTGAATACAATATGAATCAAATTATTATTTGGGTCCCCACCATCAAAAGGAATGAGATTTTTATTTGTGTCCTCACCATTAAAATTACTCAAATTATTCTATGCTTATTCATGGGTGATGGATCTCATTCAATGAACATGAACAATTTAAAGCACAAAACACTAGAAGAATTAGAAGAGTTGAGATAAAAATAAAGGATACGAATGCAAGTATTTTAATTGAAACAAGGTATGAATACTATCCTTAATGATAAAATGTAATATATAATACTAAAATTGACAATAATGAATTGAATAATGATGAGGAATATTTACCTAGAATCTAAATTATGTTAGAAGTCCACATTCAAAGTATAAAGTTTTTTATTTTATTGATGATTAGCCTATGCATGATGATTTAAGCCTATTAATGAAGAAAATTTCATGAAAACACATAATGATGAAAGTAAAAATTAAGAAAATGTCATCCCATAACTAAACAATGAAACTAAAAATGAAAAAACTATTAGTGAACATAATGATTTTCAAACATCCTCTCAACAAATTTCACTATTAATAAAACTTCCAAGGATTATAGGTAGAAAAGGCAAGTACTTAATTGAAGTGAATAAAAATATTTTGAAACTAATTCATAAAAAAGTTTCTAACCACCATTCAAGAACTATAATTGAAAAAATAGATAATTTATTTGATAGATTATATTTTGATAGTAGAAATGTCAAGTGTTTGTTTTGTTGATGAAATTGATTAAGATGGGACCGAAAATGTACACCCTAAGAATAAGAACATGTAACATGGATGATGAAAAGAATGAAATTGTTCAAAATATACATGATACATATCATATTTTAGGCTTAAAATCATGAAACAAAGATTATAATGTTTCCTAATGAAGAATGAAAACATGTGCAGTAAGTGGTAAAAGGGAGAAAATAATTGATTTAAGAAACTATACAAACACTAAACATAAATAGAAAATTATTAATGAAAGTAATTTGAATATTCCAAATAATTAATTATGTTAATACTACTAAGATTTGGGCATTTTCTTGTGGACTTTCAAAAAAAGACAAGGCTATAGTCGATTATCTCAAAGATTTACATGCATAATTTTGGAAAGATAATACAAGAGTTTCACCCAATACAATAGATGTAGTGAAAATAAGAGTTGGTTCTCATAATCATGAACCACATTTAAAACATTTATTGGATATGACTCAAACATAATTGTACTCTTAAATTTATTGAAAACTATCGACAAAATTATATTATTCAAAGTTATTATGAAATGGCCAAATACTTTTATGTAAAAATAGGTCACACACACACAAGTTGTTATTGTAGGTAGCATGTTTATTTTTCAATTTGATATGATGTTTTTAACCATATACATTATACTTTTCATAATGACAATAATTTTTAGGAATGTGGCATTAAATTTCTACTAAAATAAGCCATGTAATTTATTCCAACCATTTTTGTAAAATACCATATAGATAGTTCTTTTACAATAATACAAGTTTGGATAGAAATTATACATTTGTGGTGGATTGCCAAAATTAAAAAAATATGTCCATGAGAAGAGTGTAATTGCAATTAGACAAGAATTAGCTAGTTTGAGCAAATAAAAATATGTTAATTATCAAGTAAAGAATGGAAAATAATATAAAAGGTTTGAACTTATTACAAAATAGATATTTGTTTCAAAATTTATGGTCAAATCTAGGGAAAAATTGTTTTTATGAGTATGCAGGGCATGCCAACATGGCTAGATGGTTAGATGAAGACTTAAATCTAAGTAAGGGCACATTCTAATTTGGTTGTATTGCTCTGGTAATAAATTTTGAGAATAATTACACATTCAGACCACAAATGGTAGTTTAGTCATAGTATTACAACTCAATACAGGTTGCCATATTTATGGATATAAATTTCATTCATGAACTTGATACTACAAAGAAAGATAAAAAAATAATGAGTACCATTTCTATGTTAGTGATGGCTGGTCACATTTTAGAGAGTATGAGCCAAGTTATTTTAAAAAGTTCTATGGATAGTTAACTGAGAAGAACATTAATTTCAATAAACATTACATTTGGTAAGAACAATACATATTATAATTCAAGAATGTATGGATGTTTAAATGGTTGAATAGTATACAGACTACCAATAGTGTAAAATATATTTAGAGTTTCATTTAGGATGATCATGGAAAAGGAGAGAATGATCATGTTAGAGAATGTGTAAAATGAGACATTACAAGAAAGGAGTGAAATTTCAAAAATTATGTTAATTTGACTAATGCAACAATAATTATTGAATGGTCTAATAAGAAAATATGTTATGGTACTCAATAAAATTTTAGCGTTCATAGATATTTCTAGTTCATATAAGAGGAAAACTTGGAAAAGTATGACGATTATATGATTATAATAAGATCAAGTGAGCTCCACTCATTTCATAGCTCAAATGTACTTTCTTAGACTATTCATAAAAGACACTTAGCATGTTTTTTTCTACATGCATGGAATCTATTTGGAATGAGTGTGAGAAAAAAGAGTTGGTGGATGAATGGATATGTAGACCTCTAATTCCAATTGACATATATTAGGTTCCACCTGTATTACAACTTACATATATAACATTATCACATGAATTTGACCATGCATCTAATTTAGTGTAACAAGGTAAAATATTAATCATTATATATTATTTATTCTCATTATCTATCTTTATATAGGGCATGTTTTTGTAGTTATTGATGACAAACATAATAAAGAGGGAACATATTACTACTTATGTTAGTGTCTAGAGGAAAAGAAAAATTTGACTTCCCTAGGCATAGATGGAGAAAACATTGACTATTCCACTGGGTTTGTGGTTGTCCCTGAATTTGGGTTCAACAATATCCTATAAAAAAAATTTAGATGCATGGTTGTTTGAAGACTTTGAAACACATAGGAAGATACTACACTATTCAAGTTTGATTCTTTCAACAAATATTTTGTTGATAAAATATAGTGGGAGGCCATTAAACAAGAATCTATTGAAAGTTCATGAGTGAGACCATGAAGTTATTGTTTCTACCATCTATATTAGAGAAAATATTAGTTGTTCATTAGATTGAAATTCTAATGTATGTTGACTTGTCAAATGTAGATGTATTTATTTTTGTCATTTTTTTCTTGATTTTTTAGGTAGTACATATAAATTTTATTTTTAATTATATACTAACAATTTTTTTTCGGTTATTGGTGTGAAATAAGCTTACACCTTCACACCATATTAGAATGCCACTAGGTTTAACCCAAAAATGTATTTTCTTTTACATTTTACTATAGTAATCTAAACCAGATTAATCTCAAATAAGATAAGATATTTGATATTTAACTAAATGCATCTTATTTAAATAAATGGTTATGATTCATTTAGATAATGATCAAACTAACAACATTAAGAAGTATTACAAATTCAATCCATCACAAATTGTATATTTGTTGAATATTATCTTAACCAATTATTGAAAGTTTATATAATAAAATTATATGATAAGAGTAGGCAATTGATGGTTATCAAAGTATAATAATACAAAGTTTTACATCGAAATGAATATACATATATACATTATTCCATGGAACAAATGAGTATCTACAACCTTGCCAATATAATAAAATGTAATCATGAGTAAAAATCTCTATGGGTTGACTGCTAGAGGAGAAGTAGAATATCATCAGAGTGATTTTCTACACTAACTACAGATAATAGATCCCTCTCATAATTTATCAATTAGGGAATGGACCTTCTTTCATAGATGATCAGATGATAACAATGTTGGTTCTAAGAAGTCAAATATAACCCATGTGTTGTAGGATATTCATTACATGCAACATATCATATATAATTTCATTCTATCATGACATCGTGCATACACACAAATTAATCAAACAAGTGAAATGATAACGTTTAGCTATAAACAATACTTTGACCAAAATTTTCATATAGTTTACAAATCACATAGATCAATCATATGCACACATACACTCAATCAGATTTCATATATTCCATGTATTAATGAATCTATTTAAATGTGTGAGAGCCTTCTCACATAATTATTTACTTAGTGTCACTAATACTAGAACTTCCCATATAATTCATAAACAAGATTGCATAAAATTATCATACTGCCAGGCACCTAGAACAACAAACATGTTTAGATACCACTTTGTTGGGGGATCACAAGAACAACACCTATTCTGATCCCACTTTGTTAGGATCTTGATCCTCAGAAAGAGCACAGTATGATTACAAAATATAAGCAATTATAAATGTGAAAATAACCAGAAATACAAGTAACTAGAATTCATCAATAGCACAGAATATGAGAGACAATACACTATCTTGTATTAACACTTTACAAAAAAGAATACAACAAAGAGCTACCACACTCTTTCACCTTACAGAGGCTTCCCACACCTCAAGTGTATAGTAATTCTTCTACAACACTCTCCTACACAAAAATGGTCCCAACAACCAACTAACAATTAGAATTGGTGTTCACCTCTCCAACTAGTCAGTAATAACCCTGCTAGTTCACCAAGCACTCTAAAGTACTTCAAGTTGATCTCCCATGAACCTGCAACCTATAATTCAGCAGACCATACTCACACATGTAGATCTCCTATGAGCTTGCAACAACCTGCAACTCAATGATCTTACACTTAGAAGGAGCTTCCTTGCCTTCCTTTTCTTGTACCTTAATTACAATACATGCCAATGGGTCTATAAATAGATCCCTAACTTAAACAATAACTTAGACTCTTAATTTAGACAATTATCCTCACAGCAAAAGACTCTAACTGGCCTTTACATGCAAACACTTCATTCACTTAACTAACTATCCGTGCAATGAGCAGTTCTGGAGCACACAAGTGACCGACGCCGGTCCCTGCTTGTCTGGTTCTGCTGACATCGGCCAACTCCCTACCGTCACTGATGGCCTTCTACACTGGTCACAATTGACGTCGCTCCTGCTACCGATGCCGGTTCTCCTGGATCTCAGCAACCTTCTTGTTCCTTCTATTTGCAAAGAGTTGAAGCTTTTAGCTCCACAACTCAACAATTTCCCACTTGGAGATAAACAGCTGCAACTTGTACCTGTACTCCATCTAGTTTGCTCCCTTGGCTTTATATCCCTCCTCAAGATCACTGTTGAAGACCAACCACCACAAATCCCATGGTGTAAACCTGTCATCCAAATCACCTTCCACATCCACATCTACAAACCATGTAGAAAATAACCTGAACCTGCATAGCATGTGTACCTACTACTAGTCCCTATAAGAATCCATTGAACTACCCTCCAATGGTTCTCTCCCGGATTGGCTCCAACTTGTGACAACTCCCACTGCTTGGAAAAACTCAAGTTTAGTACATACCATGCACTCAACCTCATTATGTGAATCAAGACACAGTTCATAGAATTGTCCAACCATCAGCATGCTAACCGGTCTCACACAATCATCCTGAAACAAAGTCAACATATGACCTTCCATGTCTCTAGAACACACTCATGCCAAAGAATCTTGCTGCTCCTAGATTCTCCATGACACACACCTGAACTAGCTTTACCTTTAGTTCAGCAATACCCTGTATATGTGACCCTGCAACAAGCGCATCATATAGTAATAGGATAATGTAGCTAATATTATCCAACCTGGTAAAGAGAAACACAATGATCAAACCTCCATTGCCCTGTAGCTATACAAGACCATATACCCTGATCTTCCATCTCACGTATCCATTTGCGCTCTTCTTTATCCTGAACATCCATTCGTCTCTCAGTGCTTACTTTCAGCTAGCCACTCTACCCAAAACAACTGTTTGGTTCTCCTTCAAGAATCACATCCTCATCCATGCCTAGCTCCCACTGTTTCCTGGATCTACCTGTTCTACTTCTTCAATAACTTCCTGGTCCTATGCCATAAGTGAGCAACAAGTAGTGTAAATAAGGGAAATGACAAATTTAAGAACTTACTTACACCTTCAGTCCTCCATTTGGGCACTTGAGACACCTTGACAACTTGTTGTCCACCCAAAATTTGTCTCAGTAACTGATGCCAGTCACATCTCAGTCTGCACCCGACCGATGTCAGTTCCCTGTGACTACCCCCTTGCCGACATCATTTTTCCCTGGCCGACGCTGGTAGTTATCTGACCTGAGTCACTGACGTCAGGCTGCACATAGCCGATGTCGGTCCCTGTCTGGACGCTGACACCAATTTTCTTGCCGACGTCGGTCTCTGTGTTTTTCTTGTGAGACCTGACTTTTTCTCGCGAGCTCTTTTTGGATCAAATCCTTGTCCAAATCACCCTTGCTCTACTCAAAATTCTTCTGCATCTTGTGCTGAACTCTATTCATCACCTTCTCCTTGAAAACCAAGGCTTTCCTGTTCTTGTCACTAACATCGAATTCCTCAAGAAACGTTACCTTCTTCTTTTGCATACAGAAACCACGATCCATACCTTCCAAATCTGAAAGCATACCCTTTGACTCAAGAACAAGCATCTCCTTATCTATGTGACCAAGCCTATCAAGCCACATCTCTGAATCTACAGCTGAAGTAGATAACCATGAAAGAGAATCAGTAGTATAAGTAGATAGATAAAGTGTACCTACTTTCTTACCTCTAGCTACAACAAGTGTACCCTTGGTAACCTTCCAAGAGTCTCCTGTGAGAGTTACTGTGCAACCCTCATCACCCAAACTTCTAACAAAAATCAAATTTCGCTCCAGAACTGGGACATGCATGACCTCTTTTAACACCCATGTGTTACCTGTCTACAGTTTCAGCTTCACTTTCCCTTTGCCAACAATCTGACAAGGCTTACCATCCCCTACACAAATTTCTCGAAGATCTCCCTGGACATACTCATGAAAAAATTCCCTATGTGGGGATGCATGAAAAGAGGCACCAGAATCTAAAACCCAAGATTCTACTTTATCCAAAGAACATACCAGAGCATCCCGTGTAGCGTAATCTGCAACATCTGCTTCTTCTTCATGTCTTTCATGCTGATCTTCACCTGATCTGCAATCTCTCTTTAAGTGCCCTTGCTTTCCACACTTTTAGCAGGTTATTCTGCCATACCTAGATTTGGATCTTCTGCCTATCTTGGACCTTGATCTCCCATGCTCTATCTTTTCTCTTTGCCTTCCTCTGCCTTCAACACTCAAAGCATTTCCTGATGATTCACCTGTGTTATTCCTGCGTATCTCTTCATTCAAGATCACACTCACAACATTATCCACTTTTAAGACTTTTGAAGGAGACACAGTATTATAAACTGCCATTACCAAACCTTCCCAACTTTCAGGTAATGAACATAAGATTAAGAGAGCTGTAATTTCATCATCAAATACAATATTGACTAAACTTAATTGGTTTACCAAACCATGGAAATCACTAAGATGGCTATGAACAGATCCACCTTCCAACATTTGCAAATTAAATAAACGCTTCATAAGAAATACTTTATTAGAAGCTGAGGGTTTTTCATATAAATTTGCCAAAGATTCCATCAACTCCATCGTTGTCTTACACTGTGATAAGCTAGAAATCACAAATGATGTAAGACTCAATCTAATAGATCCCAGAGCCTTCTGATTAAGAACCTCCCATTCTTCATCTTTCATATCTGAGGGTTTGCAGTTAACCCCTCCCAACGGTAAGTACAAATCTTTTTGATACAGATAATCCTCAATCTGCATCCTCCATAATTGGTAGTTCTTGCCATTAAACTTTTCCATCCGTAGCTTACTGTCTTCTGCCATTGCTCAACTCCCACTCAAAAGAAACCCTGTGAGTAACCTGTAATCAAAACACACTAACCAGATATAATCCAATCTGTTAGTATCCCAACCAACAGCTTTGATACCACTTGTCAGGCACCTAGAACAACAAACATGTTCAGATACCACTTTGTTAGGGGATCACAAGAACAACACCTATTCTGATCCCACTTTGTTAGGATCTTGCTCCTCAGAAAGAGCACAGTATGATTACAAAATATAAGCAATTATAAATACGGAAATAACCAGAAATACAAGTAACTAGAATTCACCAATAGCACAGAATATGAGAGACAATACACTATCTTGTATTAACACTTTACAGAAAAGAATACAACAAAGAAACGCCACACTCTTTCACCTTACAAAGGCTTCCCACACCTCAAGTGTACAGTAATTCTTCTACAACACTCTCCTACACAAAAACGGTCCCAACAACCAACTCACAAACAGAATTGGTGTTCACCTCTCCAACTAGTCAGTAATAACCCTGCCAGTTCACCAAGCACTCTAAAGTGCTTCAAGTTGATCTCCCATGAACCTGCAACCTACAATTAACCAGACCATACTCACACATGTAGATCTCCTATGAGCTTGCAACAACCTGCAACTCAATGATCTTACACTTAGAAGGAACTTCCTTGCCTTCTTTTTCTTGTACCTTAATTACAATACATGCCAATGGGTCTATAAATAGATCCCTAACTTAAACAATAACTTAGACTCTTAATTTAGACAATTATCCTCACAGCCAAAGACTCTAACTGGCCTTTACATGCAAACACTTCGTTCACTTAACTAACTATCCGTGCAACGAGTAGTTTTGGAGCACACAGGCGATCGACGCCGGTCCCTGCTTGTCTGGTTTTGCCAACGTCGGCCGACTCCCTGCCATCGCCAGTGGCCTTCTGCACTGGTCACGATCGACGTCGGTCTTGCTGTCGACACCGGTTCTCCTGGATCTCAGCAACCTTCTTGTTCCTTCTGTTTGCAAAGAGTTGAAGCTTTTAGATCCACAACTCAACACATAAAAATTTGATAACAATACCATAGTATTTAAATACAAAGGAAACTACATGAACTAATCACATGTTATATAATAACAACGTAAAACCTGTTGTCATATTTCCTAAGTTCCAACACATCCTAATGTCTATTTCAAATAAGACAGTATTACATGTAAATTAATTAGTAACAATATTTATAATAGATAAGTATTTAACAATGTTATATAAAAGCACGCTTTTTTATAGGTATTATAATAAAAAAAATAGAATCCAATAATTTCACATTGTATACAAGCTATTAATCAAATATAATAACATAATGGTTATTTATTCTATACATAAATTAATTACTTTCCATTCAGTTAATAATTGATTTAACAGATTATAAATTAATGAAATACATCACAATTTGCATATGAATACATTTATTCACATATACATATATATTTGTATGTCCACTTATATTTAAATATTTTTAAAACTCTTAGCCACTTAGTTCTGAATGACATTACACACACACACACACACACACACACACACACACACACACACACACACACACACACACAGAGACACACACACACACACACACACACACACACACACACACACACACACACACACACACACTAAGTTTAATCTTTTACCCTAATCTCTCAACTTAAGAATCTATTGTGTACCATATGGTTCATCAACTACTGGAAACTATTCAACACACATTCAACCCCTATATTAAACATTTATGTCCCCAATATAATTTAGCTTCAAATATTTTATAAATTTTTAATCTCATTCATTGTACATCTAACATAATCATTTAAACATATTTCTATTGTTTATCTAATGATATTACATACAAATATTTAATGTTATTATATAGTTCAACTCATACTTATGTCTTTGCCTTCATACTACTATGTATATATGTTTAAGATACATGGATGACCTATAATAATATTTTATATTAATCAACATATAATTAAAAATATGTATATTTTATCATACAATAATAATTTCATTATAACAAACATAACATACATTAACAAACTCAGTCATTTTATGCATACCAAACCCATAGTTTATTACTAGCTCATTAGTCATAATTTTAATAGGCTAACCCAGTTGTCCCCATTAAACATTCTCACAAACAATTTATCATAAAACAATAAACTCAATTATATTCCTTTTAACTATCGAGGACTAAATGACCAAACCAATGAACCATACAAGTATGCAACACTCACTATTATCCTTCACAAAAATAATCTTATTCTTATTTATATAATCAACTAAATTATACATAATCAATCATATTCCTGGATAATTTAGAAACCCCAATTCATTTATATTTCCCTAAGTTTCTAGGTAATATGGTTTACCCCTAGCCATTCCGTTATAAAAATGAATTAAACATGATAGCCACATAAACTATCATAAAAACCCAATTTCATTGCAAATAACCAAATGAACCCAAAATCCATAATAATGTCTCTAAGTTATTCTTTATTTATGAATGCACATTCATATGTCCACAAAAATAACACATAGTCCTATTAACATTTGAAAAAAACTTACAACATAGTCTTGTAATAACTAATGACAAAAGAAACGTGTTTCCATCAATAACCTTAACCTCCCACATTCATGTTATACCTGAGTTGAATCATTGATTTGATTCTATGGAAATATTCATCCTTATTCATCCTCCCATAAGGTTGAATCCTTGATTCTTCATAAAGATTTACATTTTAAAAGAACTAATTTTTAAAAACTTATAATCATTTCAAAAAATAATTGTATAACATCAACATAGAGTTTTAGGGTAATTTATATAACAATCCCTACCACTTGAATACCCCTAATGTAGGTTTTCCTCTTTGACTATGAAAAGGAATCCTTATTTTTCTTCTATATCATCTCTGTCGACCATAACCTCCTTTTGTTTCAAAAACCCCATCATATTTTATTATTTCCACAACCATTTACATGCCACCTAAAACCCCTAATTTTATGGTGAACCCTTATCCATCCATAAAATCCTAATAATGACTCACTATAATACCATAAATTCTATGCATGACTAACATCTTCTATCTTAAATAACCAAAACACATAGTCACCTTACCATCTCAACTTAAATCGTAGTCAAACCCTAGCTCTTCCAACTTTGCATGGATCGACTGATTAAAAAAAATGATGACTCACAAAAAATTAGGGTTGAAAAAAACATTTGTTAATAATCATAATAATTATTTTTAATAATCTAAATTCATATCAAAACTTTAAACATTAAATAACAAGGTCTTAACCCCTTATATTTTAAAACCATATCAACATAGGCACCACATTAGTCACCTTCACATAGGATTTAGGTTAGTTGATGTTTATAAAAATCAATTTTTAAATTAATAAAAATGTAATTTATTTCTATGCCATTTAAAAAACTTTTATAATGATAATTTTCTATTGAATTCTTATAGATACACACCTATATGGAGTCATGCAATCAGTGATTCATAAGTAAATTCATATAGAAGACATACATAACTGTAATATTTCACAATGGCAATAACATCATAATCATAGAGAACAATAAAAACTACAAACATAACCAAAATAACATCTAATAACTGATAAAAAAACTAATCAACATGATCAAGCATGAAATAAACTAACACATTGAAACTAGATTAAACATATAACTATTCGCTCATAAACCTTTATGCATTTATTTGTACTACATGGTGTGCCCAAGGTTCCTTGTTGAATCTTCCTACCTCCAACATAATCATTTGTAGTACCCTCCCTAATGATACTCTCCATTCATATCTATTTGGAGAGTGGACTATCTCCTACATCCACTTCACAAATGTAAATGGTATTTAGTCCATAACTTTATTAATCAATTAAAATTTTGATAAATCACAATAATATTAAATGAGTATAACTCACATATATATGAAACTCATATACAACTAACTAACAAGTAATGACTCACACAAAAATGATCGTGATATACCTATCCATACATCTATATAAATGAAAATAATTTGCTACAATGGTAATTAAACAACATAAATAATTTACTACAATGGTAATTAAACAACATTATTCCCATTAATAGTTATTTAATTAACAAATCGCATTTTTTAAAGAAATCAGGATGTAATGTCATTCCCCCTAAAATTAGTCATCTTCTTGATGACACTTATTTCAAACCAAAGTTTTTAAATTAAACAACATAGTAGCAAATCAGATAACATCAATAAATTATTTAAATAAATAAATGTGGAAACAACCTATAAAAATCATCATAGTCCTCCCATGTGGCACTATCCTTAGAATATTTGTCACACTAGACCTTGCACTATGACACTTCCTTGTTATGCAACTAAGTTTATGTGTCTTTTATTTTGATTGGTTCTACAGTGATCACCCTGGGTTCTAAATTTTGTAAAATATTCCAATCCAATACATGAGAAGGATCATCTACATACTTTTTGAGATAGGAAACAAGAAAAAAATTATGCAAGAGAGATAGAGCTAGTGATAATTCAAGCCTTTACACAATGGGATTAATGACTTCCATGACCTCAAAGGGTCACACATATCTTGGTGAAATATTAGCTTATTCACTAGACCTAATCAAACTCTTCTAAGGCTTAACCCATAAAAATACTTTATCCCCAACATAAAATTGTCTTGTTGTCTTTTTCAGATTATCATAACTTTTTTATCTATCGTTAACCTCATCCAACTTTTGTCTAATTGACTTGACCTACTCCTCCATTTCTATAAACATTTCAAGACCAAATACTACCCTATCTTCAAGTTTGTCCCAATTGATTGGTTTTCAACACCTCCTTCCATACAAAGTATCAAATAAAAACATATTTAAATTTAATTGGTAATTTTTATTATAAAAAAATTATACCATTGGTAGATACTCTTTCCACTTGTATTTTTGATCCATGAAATACATTTGAATAAGATATTCTAAAACTTGGTTTAATTTATCTAATTTTCCATCCATTTTTGGATGATATGCAGTACTAAACTTCAATTCTGTGGTCAAAACTAGATTTAGAGTCAACCAAAACCAAGATGTTTTTCTTGGATCTTGATTAAAAATTATCTTATTTGAAACCCATGTAATTGATGCACCTCTTTCATGAATATTTTCAAAACCTTTGGTGCATCGTCAGTCAAAATACATGGCTGGAAGTGAGCTACCTTGGTTAATTTGTCAACTACTACCAAGATCATGTTATGTCAATTTTGTGATAATGAAAAACATTGGACAAAGTCCATAATAATTACTTACCACTTTCATTTCAGTATATTATGAGGATATAGCAATCCTACCTAATGCACATGTTTAACCTTCACACCTTGACACTCTATATGATGTGACACAAAATCCATTGCATTTTTTTAATTACCTTTTAGAAATAGAGAGGTCTTAGCTCAACCATGAGCTTAATCACTCCAAGATGAACTAAATAAGGGGAATTGTGTAATTCTTTTAGCACCATGTTCTTTAAGTCATCTCTATTAGGTACATACATTCTACCATTATACCTTAAAGTACCATCATTTTCCAACATGGATCCCTTAAAAATAGGGTTTTGGGCATCCTATGACAAGCATTCTTAATCTGCTCATAGAATTCATCTATAGGGGAAAATTTAATAAATTAATCATGAAAAGTACTCTTGCTAGTAGGCAAAGATGTTATATACCTTCTGCAACTTAGGGTGTCATCAACCCTATTTTACTTACCCTTAACATAGATAATATGAAAATCATAGTCAAATAATAATTCTAAAAGACATCTGTAATGAGCATTTAGGTTTGGCTGGGTGAAGATATATTTCATCCCCAAGTTGTCAATCTTGAGCTCAAACAGCTTAACCAATAGATAATTCCTCCAAACTTACAAGGCATGCACTATTATAACAAGTTCCATCTCTTTAATAATAACTCCTCCAAGACCATTCCTAGATGCATCAACAATTACTGATAACTGAACATTAGGTTAGGAACTCTTAGCACATGTGCCAAAGTAAGCCTCTTTTTATCTCATGAAATTACTTTTCACACTTTTTTGAACAAATAATACTATAATTATTCTACTGAATAGAGGTAATTGGGTTAGCTATTTTTGATAAATTTATAAAAAAAATTCCTATAATATCCTTCTAATCCCATAAAACTTATCACTTTATGCACATTTTTAGGTGGTGGCCACTCTATTATGGCTCTTATATTTGTTGAATCAACTAAAATTTTATTTTTGGAGATAATGTATCGCAAATAGTGCACTTTCTTATGGAAAAATTATCATTTGAATAACTTACCAAAAAGTTTTTGCTTCCACAAATGTTGAAAAACCAACTCCAAATGGTGTAGATGTTTTTCTTCATTCTTATAATAAATGAGGATATTATCCAAAAAAATTGACAAAAATTGGTTTAGATAATCCATAAACATATTATTCATAAGATTCATGAATGTTGTGAGAGCATTTGTTAAATATAAAGGCAACACTATAAATTCATAATGCCCATATTGAAATATGAATAGTGTTTTGAGAATATCTTCTTTTCATATTCTTAGTTGGTGATACCTCGCTCAGAGATCTATCTTAGAAAAAATTATTGCCCCATGCATTTGATCAAATAAATAATCAATGTGAGTAAATAGATACCTATTTTTTATTATTTCTTTATTCAAAATCTTGTAATCAATACACAAGTGAATATTACCATCCTTATTTTTAACAAATGACACTAGTGCAACCCATAATGACACACTTGGTTGAATCAACCCTTCAGATAATAACTCCTATAGTTGAGCTTCTAACTCAATCAATTATGTAGTCATCATCCTTTAAGGTGCCTTGTATTATGATTCTGAACTAGGTATTATATTAATTGAGAAATTAAACTCTCATTTAGATGGGGAACCTAGATCTGATACCACAATATTAGAACCCCACAAGGTTTAACTAGAAAAAGGTATTCTTTTAATTTTACTTTAGTAATCTAAACCAAATTGTTCTCAAACAAGATAAGATATTTGACCTTTAATTAGATACATCTTATTTAAATAAATCATTATGATTCATTTAGATAATGATCAAACTAAAAACATTAAGTAGTAAAACAAATTCAATCCATCACAAATTATATATCTAATGAATATTATCTCATCCAACCACTGAACGTTTATAGAATAAAATTATATGATAAGAGTGGCCAACTACTGGTTATCAAAGTACAATAATAAAAAGTTTTACATTAGTGTGAATATAGATATATACATTATTACATAGAACAAATGAGTATCCACAACCTCACCAATATATATATATATATATATATATATATATATATTGGTGAGGTTGTGGATACTCATTTGTTGTGGATACAAATAATACTGTAATTATTCTACTGAATAGAGGTAATTGGGTTAGCTATTTTTGATAAATTTATAAAAAAAATTCCTATAATATCCTTCTAATCCCATAAAACTTATCACTTTATGCACATTTTTAGGTGGTGGCCACTCTATTATGGCTCTTATATTTGTTGAATCAACTAAAATTTTATTTTTGGAGATAATGTATCCCAAATAGTGCACTTTCTTATGGAAAAATTATCATTTGAATAACTTACCAAAAAGTTTTTGCTTCCACAAATGTTGAAAAACCAACTCCAAATGGTGTAGATGTTTTTCTTCATTCTTATAATAAATGAGGATATTATCCAAAAAAATTGACAAAAATTGGTTTAGATAATCCATAAACATATTATTCATAAGATTCATGAATGTTGTGAGAGCATTTGTTAAATATAAAGGCAACACTATAAATTCATAATGCCCATATTGAAATATGAATAGTGTTTTGAGAATATCTTCTTTTCATATTCTTAGTTGGTGATACCTCGCTCAGAGATCTATCTTAGAAAAAATTATTGCCCCATGCATTTGATCAAATAAATAATCAATGTGAGGAAATAGATACCTATTTTTTATTATTTCTTTATTCAAAATCTTGTAATCAATACACAAGTGAATATTACCATCCTTATTTTTAACAAATGACACTAGTGCAACCCATAATGACACACTTGGTTGAATCAACCCTTCAGATAATAACTCCTATAGTTGAGCTTCTAACTCAATCAATTATGTAGTCATCATCCTTTAAGGTGCCTTGTATTATGATTCTGAACTAGGTATTATATTAATTGAGAAATTAAACTCTCATTTAGATGGGGAACCTAGATCTGATACCACAATATTAGAACCCCACAAGGTTTAACTAGAAAAAGGTATTCTTTTAATTTTACTTTAGTAATCTAAACCAAATTGTTCTCAAACAAGATAAGATATTTGACCTTTAATTAGATACATCTTATTTAAATAAATCATTATGATTCATTTAGATAATGATCAAACTAAAAACATTAAGTAGTAAAACAAATTCAATCCATCACAAATTATATATCTAATGAATATTATCTCATCCAACTACTGAACGTTTATAGAATAAAATTATATGATAAGAGTGGCCAACTACTGGTTATCAAAGTACAATAATAAAAAGTTTTACATTAGTGTGAATATAGATATATACATTATTACATAGAACAAATGAGTATCCACAACCTCACCAATATATATATATATATATATATATATATATATATATATATATATATATATATATATATATATATATATATATATATAGACACACACACACACACAATGTAATCATTAGTAAAAGTCTCTATTGGTTTACTGTTGGATGAGAGGGATAACATCATCAGACTAATTTTTCACACCAACCACATACCAAAGATCCCTTACATAATTGCCCAACTAGGGAATGACCCTCCCTTTGTGGAGATGATTAGATGATAATAGTTTAGGTATTGAGAAATAAACTAGATCCCATGTGTTGTAAGATATTCATCACATGCAACATATCATAAAGAATTTCATTCTAACATGACATCATGCATACATGCATATTAATAAAATAGGTGAAATGATAATATTTAACTATAAACATAACTTTGGCCAAAGTTTTCATATAGATTAAAATTCACATAGATCAATCATATTCACACATACACAAAGTCAAATTTCATTTATTCCATGTATTAATGACTCTGACTAAATGTGTGAGAACCTTCACACATAATTATTTTCTTAGTGTCACTAATACTAAAATTTACTATATAAGTCATATACAAGATTCCATAGAATTATAATATAGATTTAATAACAAATCCATGGTATTTAAATGCAAGTGAAACTATATAAAATAATCAAATGCTATATAATAACAATATCAAACCTATTGTCATATTTCCTACATTCCAATACAACGTAATGTTTATTTCAAATAAGGTAGTATTAAAAGTAAATTAATTACTAAGAATATTTATAATAGATAAGTGTTTACCAATTTTATGTAAAACCACATCTTTTTATAGGTATTATAATAAAAACAAACACAATTTTAAATTTTCACATTAAATCCCAAGCTATTAAACAAATATAATAACACAATGTTTATTTGTTCTAAAAGACAATTATTTTTTTTCCATTTATTTATTAACTAACTCAACATATTATAAATTAATAAAAACATAATAGTTTGTATATGAATACATTTGTTCACTATATAGAAACATTTTAACACATACTAGATTATCCACATATACATTTATATTTGTATATCCACTCAAATTTAAATATTTTAAGAACTCTAATTCACTTAGTTCCTAATGTCATAATATATATATGGTCATATTCATATATATACACATATATGCATATAATTCTTAAACTATATATATATATATATATATATATATATATATATGTATATATATATATATATATATGTATGTACATTTTTATGAATTATTCATAAAGAGTATTATAATGTCTTTATGTACAATTCATAAGTGTGTGTATACACACACACACACACACACACACACACACTTATGAATTGTACATATCTTTCATCCTAAGCTCCCAAGTTAAGAATCTATTTTCTACCATATGGTACATCAACTACCATAAACTATAAAACACACAGTTGACCCCTATATTAAACATTTATGTCCCAAATATAATTAAAAAACTATTTTTATAAATGTTTAAGCTCAATCATTATACATATAACACATTTAGTTAAACATTTTTTTGTTCTATCAACTCAATTGTTTTATGCGTACTAAACCCATAGTTTATTATCAACTCATTAGTCATAAGTTTAATATACTAACCAAGTTCTTCCCATTAAACACTCTCACAAATAGTTTTTCATAAAATAATAAAAAGCCATTTATATTCCTTATAACTACTGAGGACTAAATGACCAAACCCTTGAACCATACAACTATTCAATACTCACTTATATCCTACACAAAAATAATCTCATTCCTAATATATATAATCAATTAAATTACACACAATCAATTATATTCTTGGATAATTTTGAAACCCCAATTCATTTATATTTATTTAATTTTCTAGGTAATACGGTTTACCCCTAGCTATTCTGTTATAAATATGGAATAAACATCACAACTGTATAAACTATCAAAAAACCAATATCCATAATACTATCTCTAAGTTGTTATCTATTTACTAATACATAGTCATATGTCAACAAAAATAATATATAGTCCTATTAATATTTGAACAAAACTTACAACATAGTCATGTAATAACTAAACACAAAATAAACTTATTTCCATAATTAACCCTAATCTCCTACATTCATGTTATACATGATTCAAATCATTGATTCAATTTTTTGGGAAGATTCTTCATCCCACAAGGTCAAATCCTTGATTTTTCATAAGTATTTACATTGTAAAACAACTATATTTAAAAACTTTATAATCATTTCAACAAATAATTTTATAACATCAACATAGAATTTTAGGGTAAATCAAATAGCTATCCCTACATCTTGAGTGCCCTTGATATATGTTTTCCTATTTGACTGGAAAAAAAAATCCCTTTTTTTCTTCTATATTATGTCTATCAACCATGGCCTCCTTCAATTCCAAAAAATATCATATTTTATAATTTCCACAACTGTCTACATGCCAATTGAAACCCATAATTTCATGGTGAACCCTTCATCCAAAAATTCCAAATAATTACTCACCATAATACCAAAAATTCATGACATGACTAACAACTTCTAGCTTTTACCACCAAAACACATAATCACCTTACTAGCTCAGCTGAACTCATAGTTGAACCCTAGTTCTTCCAACTTTGTATGGCTCGATCAAATAAAACAAAATGATGACTCACTATTAAGGGAGACAAAATTATTTGTCAATAAACATAATAATTATCTTTAATAATACAAATTCATATCATAACTTTAAAAATTAAACAATAAAGTTTCATACCCAATTAACCCCTTAGGTATTCGAAAACCATCTCTCCCTAGCCACCAATTTGGTTTCCTTCACCTAGGATCTAGGTTAGCTAATGTTTATAAAAATCAATTTGTAAATGACTACAAATGTAATTTATTTCCATGTCATTTATAAATATTTTATAATGATATTTTTTATATTGAATTATTGAAAGTACACACATGTATGGAGTCATATAATTATTAATTCACAAGTAATGTCATATAAAAGACATATATAACTATAATATTCTATAATGGAAACAACGTCATATTCATATAGAATAGTAACAACTACAAACATGACCAAAAAATCATCTAATGATTGACAAAAAGCCAAACAACATAATCAAGAATGAAATAACCACACACATTAAAATTAGAGAAAACATATAAATATTCACTCATAAACATTAATGAATTTATTTGTACTACATGGTGTGTGTAGAGTTTTTTGTCAAATCTCTCTACCTCTAACATAATCATCTATATCACCCTCTCTAGTGATACTCTCCCTCTATATTTATTTGGAGAGTGGACTATCTCCTGCATCTACCTCAAAAAATGTAAATGGTAGTTAGCTTGTAACAATTTTAATCAATTAAAATTCTGCTAAAGCACAATAATATTAAATGAGCATAACCCACATACATATAAAACTCATGTATAGTTAATTAACAAGTAATGAGTCACACGAAAATAATCATTATGTCTATCTATACATTAGTATAACTACAAATAGTTTTCTATAATACTAATTAATCAACATTAACCACATTAATATATTTTTAATGAGAAAATCAAGTTTAGTGAGGAAATTGGGATGTAACTCATAGTTGACACTATTAGTAAATAATTTCATATTCTTAAAGCTAATAGAAACTCAATTATTATAGAATGGACATTCTTGAAGTTAGAATGGGTGTTCGATATCTTTATTAGGAATGATTAGAGAGAATATGGTCTTGGACATTATCTACCACACCAAACATGTTGGTGATGCTATATTCAAGCCACAAAGCATCAAAGCTGGAGTTTTCCAACTACATGTTCAACTTTGACAACATTTATTGTCAATGTTTCCATACTCTTGAATAGTAGTGAAAACATGATTTTAGGTGGGTTTGGAGTTTGAGGTCATGGGAAAAAATGTAATTTTCATATTTAGACATGTTCAAAGTAACAAACTTGTAGCCATAGGCATTGGAGGTGGAAATGGTATGTGGAGGATAAGAACTTGTCTATTCACTTCAAAAAAGATACATTTTAGGACCCATTATTGTAACTTGTACAGCATATTGGTATTTAAATTTTCATTGACGTTGTTTAATGTGAAAATAAATGGGTTTGACATATACATGAGGGTTATTTTTTTCTATGTCAATGACTTATGGTTTATGTTTTATGTACGTCTAAAGTTAGGTTATAGACTATATTTTTCTTATAATGGGAATGGCATTCTTGAGGCCAAAATGGGTAGTGGGTCTATCAATCAAGCATGATCAAAGGCCCAAAAATTGTTCATAGATGTTTTAAACCACCTTGTATGTGTTATAAACACCACGTTCAAGCCATAGAGTACACAAGGTATATTTCTACAACTACAACTTCAACTTTGACAACATTTGTTATTAGTGTTTCCATGCTCTTGAACAATAGTGAAAACATGCTTCCAGGTGGATTTAAATATTGATGTCATGGGATCATGTCTCATTTGTCTATTTATATGTGTTCAAAGTGATATAGGTTCAGTTAGAGTTATCTAAGGTAGAAATGTCAGTTGGAGGACAAGAACTTGTCTCTTTACTACAAAAAAGTTGTATTTCAGGACCTGTCACTGAAACTTATGCCATAAATTGGTCTTGAAGGTTATATAAAATTGATTTAAGGTTAAATTATATGGATTATAAATTCATGTTAGGTTTATTTTATTTCTTGTCAATGACTTATGATTTATGTTTTATACACACCTAAATTTAGTATTTAAAACTACATTTCTATTGTATTAGGAAGGGCATTCTTGAGGCTAGAGTGGGTGGTGGGTATCTCAATTGGGAATGATCAGAGGATAATAACCTACTATTTTATTTTATCCACCACCTTATATGTGTTATAAATTCTATTTTCAAGCCACAAAACACTATAGGTGGAGTTCTCCAACTATAACTTCAACTTTGAAAATATTTATTGTTAGTGTTTTCATGCTTCTAAATAGTAGTGAAAACACACTTCTAGTGGGTTTCAAGGTTGATTTAATAGGAACACATATAATTTACCTATATAAAAAATTTATAAGTATACTTTCACTTGGAGTTATTAGAGGCATAAATGTCAATTAGAGGACAAGAACTTGTGTTTTCAGTGAAAAAAATTACACTTCAGGATCCATCACTATAACTTGAGCCATAGATTCATATTGAAGGTTCCATCAACATGATTTTGGTTGAAATTATATTTATTCAACTCACACATAATGTTTATTTTGTTTTTTCCAATGATTTACAATTTCTATTTTATGTATGCTTGAAGATATGCTAAAAATTACATTTTTCTTATATTGGGAGGGGTATTGTTAACGCTAGAATACGTGGTGATTATTTAGAATGGGAATGATAATATTAAAATAACATGGTAATAGATGTTATAAACCATATTATATGTGTTTTAAATTCTATTTTTGAGCCATGAAGCACCAAAGGTAGTGTTCTCCAATTACAGCTTCAACTTTGACAACACTTGTTGTCAGTGTCTTCACGATCTTGAATAGTAGTGAAAACATGATTATGTGTGGGTTTGGAGGTCAATATAATTGGATAAAATTTATTTTTCCTATCTATAAAATTTTTATGTCAAAATTTTTCACCTCAAGGTCCTAGAGTTAGAAATGTCAGTTGGAGGATAAAAACTTGTCTCTTCTTTGGAAAAACATTATGTTTTAGGACCCATCACGAAAAATTGTACCATGGATTGATCTTGAAGGTTACATAAACATTATATATGGTAAAATTATAAGGATTTTACATGAATTTTATGGTTATTTAAATTAATTCCAATGACTTATGGTTTATTTTTTATGCATGCCTGAAGTTGGGCTAAAAACTATTTTTGTAAAATTTTGGGAAGGACATTCATAAGGATAGAATGGGTGGTGGGTCTCTCAATAAATAATGATATGATTAAAATATATAATTAATAAAAAATATTATATAACATAAATGTTTTTTCAATTTCATTTTGGAACCATAAAATATTGGAGGTGGAGTTTTCTAACTACAACTTCAACTTTGACAACATCTATTGTCCATGTTTCCATGCTCCTAAACAATACTAGAAACACATTTATGGGTGTATTTGGAATTCAGGTTCATGGGATAATATTTAATTATGATATAAATATGTAATCTAAGTGATTTACTTTCACTTGGAGGTCTTGGAGGCAAAATTGCCAGCTGGAGGATAAGAACTTGTCTCTGTCATATTTTAAGACCTATCATAGTAACTGATGCCATGAATTCATCTTAAAATTTTCATAAAAATGTTATAGGGTGAAATTATAATTATAATACATTAATTTTATGGTTATTTTGGTTAGTGATAATTATTTTTGATTGATGTTCTATGCATGCCTGAAGTTAGGCTGAAAAATTACATTTTTTCTTATTTTGGGAAGGGCATTCTTGAAACCAGAATGGGTGGTGGGTCTCTAAAATGGGCATGATTGGAGAATAATAACCTATTATTTATCATGAAATACCACCATATATGTTTTTTAAACACCATTTTCAAGCCACAGAGTAATAAAGGTAGAGTTCTCCTACTATTGTTTCAACTTTGACAACTTCTATTATCAATGTTTCTATGATCCTCAATATTAGTGAGAACATGATTTTGGTTGGGTTTGAATATTTTGGTCATGGTAAAAAATGTAATTTTACTATATATATGTTATCAAATCAAGGTAATTTCACATGGATGTCTTAGAGGTATAAATTCTAATTGGAGGACAAGGCCTTATCTCTTCACTACAAAAAAGTTACATGTTAAGACCCACCACTACAATTTGTGCCATAGATTCATATCTAAGATTACATTGAATTGATATGGGGTGAAATAATCTATATTTTACATGAAAATTATTTTTCTCTTGGTTCATGCTAATGACTTATGGTTTCATATTTATGCGTGCCTAAAGTTAATCATAAAAATTATATTTTTCTTTTTTTTGGAAGGACATTTTTTAGGCTAGAATAGGTGGTGGGTATCTCAACCAAGCATAATCGAAGGAAAAGAGCTTGGTTATAGAAATTATACACCACCCCAAACATGTTTTAAATTCTATTTTAAATTAATGAAGCACTATAGGTGGAGTTATCCAACTATAGTTTCAACTTTAACAATATTTGTTGTTAGTGTTTTTGTGCTCCTAAACAGTAGTAAAAACATAATTCTAATTAGATTTGGATGTCATAGTCCTTAGATAACATTTAAATTACCTTTAAATACATTATAAAAGTGAGGCACTTATACCTAGAGATATCAAAGGTAAAAGTGCTAGTTAGAGGACAAGAACTTGTCTTTTAACTGTAAAACAGTTACATTTTAGGACCCATCACTACAACTTGTCCTATGGATTCATATTCAAGGTTATATTAACATTATCCATTATAAAATTAGAGGGATTTAAAACACACTTTAAATTTATTTTTTTTCATTCCAACAAATTAAATTTTTTATTTTATGTATGCTTGAAGTTAGGCTTTAAAATTGCATTTTACTTGTTTTAAGAAGTGCATTCTTGAGGCTAAAATGGGTGAAGGGTCTATCAACTAAGTGTAATCAGAGGCCAATAACCTATTCCTAGATGTTATCTTCCACCCTAGATTTTTTTTCAATATGATTTTATATCCATGAAGCACCGAAGATGGATTTCTCTCACTGTAGCTTTAACTTTGACAACATCTATTATCAGTGTTTCCATGCTCCTAAATAATGGAGTGAATATATTATGAGAATAGAATAAATGGAAAAGATGAGTGTAGTGGAGAGGGAAAAAATATATTTTTTGAAGCGAAACAAATTATATATAACCACCAAAATATTCCAAGGCCTCAGGATACATGAGAATTAAATCTTGCACTACTTCAAAGGGCCAAAGAAGAGTCTCCCAGCAAGAATGAAAAACATCTCCAAAGAGAGAACATTTTAAGGGAGAAGATAGAACATAAAAATCTCATCAAACATGCACAAGTAAAATCTATAAGGGAATTTTATAATGGTATGTAATAGATAAGTATTTTATTGTTCATTTCAATCAAGTACTTTTAATAAAAATGTGGTATGTCTATAAATTTAATGAATACAACGCATGAATATCAAGTCTCAAATGATATTGAACCATTGTAGAAATGGTATCCACATTATAATAGGGATAAGTGGTGTATACCAATCATGATAAGCATTTCATAATAATATATGACTCTATCTCAAACATTGTACTCTTTTATTCCATATATTTTTAATTTCAACACATTTTGAAAGATTGTAAGTTAGTATTAATAAATTACATGAAGAAAATATTAATGATGATCATATATAAATATATCTATACTACCATAAAATTTATTTTGGCAATAATAATGTGTGACAAATTTTATATGTAAATATGATCACCATAAAATGTGAACACACACACACACACACACACACACACACACACACACACACACACACACACACACACACACACACACACACACACACACACACACACACACACACACACACACACACACTCCATTAAGGCATATAAAATAATAACATTATAGAATGTCAGATGAATGCCATATACATATGCAATGCCAATAATTCATATACTATAATATAGGGATAAAAAAATTTATATAATCTAACATCATAATATAATATATGGTGCATGTATTATAAGCATGCAATGCCAAAAATGTGTACATTACAATATAGACATAAAAATGAGTAAATCATCTAATACATACTAATCATAAAATAGTCTACCTCTCTTTGTCTTCCTTGAATAAAAATCTCCCTAGGATGCCCTAATCATAAATGGAGATCCCTAAAATGCCTTAGATTCTACCATGGTTTGATTGTGGGTCCTTCTACACTCATAGCTTGCATGTAGCTGAATCTGTTCTAATATAAATTTTATTAGAAAATTTACATAATATGAATGTAACCAAGTTTAAAAATTAATTTTAAAATTTATACAAAATTAATTTAAACATACACTAACTACAATCTCATGGTCATGCTCAATCTACACCTGCCATTCAATAGGGTTAGTGACAGGTCGAGGTGCATGAATAGGCATGTGAAATGGGGAAGAAACATGAGAAGGTACCCTAATAATCATTTGAATGGGACCATCATATGTCATGAAAAAACCTTGCATACATAATACATTCATATGAGTTATATTTTCCCATGTATGTATTAAATATATTAAAATAAATCTATTTTTACAATTTAAAATTACAAGTTAACATGTAAATTAGTGAGTGCCTATGCAGATGACATTAAAATAACAATGTCTATGTTTGTCTCTATTTGTAAAGACAAATAATTGTTTATTGTGTTAATAAATTGACAAAAAAACCTCACTTAGTTTATTATAGGACTTAAGCGATTTCATATCATGCATGATTCAATAGGGAACAAACATGAGGATTTTGAAGATAAATAATGATACTATAGGTAGTATTGAAAATATTGAGTACTTAATAAAAATTATCTAAAAGAGATGATAATTAAGAAAAATGTGAAACATTAAAATAAGTTTAAAAGGGTGAAAGAACACCAATAATATGATTAGAATAAATATAAGGAAGAATATATTTTGAGAAAAATATGAGATATACATCATTAGACATTAGAGGAGACTATATAGAAGGTTGATCAATATTAGGTTACAAATTTCTCTCTATATCTTTCAACAAATCTCACACATATATTTTAATTTCAACATGCATGACAGTTAGTCAAGAGCATAGATCTATATAAGTAAAAATATGTACATAGAATATAATATTTACTCAAAATTTTACCTCTATATATGTAAGCAGTGGCCTAGTAACATCGACAAATGAATTTATGGATGGCCTAAAAGCTAGCTCTATATATGTAAACATCAAATGGATAAGATCCATAAATTCAATTATGGACCAAGAAGATATAGGTATCATCTCCTCCTACAATATTAAAATTACATATATATATTATTCATTTTTTATGTAAATTAATTGTTAGATTTTAAATACAAATATAAATTAAATTTAACATGATAATTATATAAAAGATACCTACATATGTGTAGTGATCACTATGTGCATACAAAATATATGCCAAAAAAACCATTGCTCATGATTATATCATATAATCCCTTAAAAACACCACCATCATCATCTAAAGGTGTAGTGTATATAACACCACAATATCTATAATGGTAATGTCGGGTACACACATTGGGTGGAGTATCTATAACATCAGTCTTAGAAAGCCTACTTGTATGTTGAATGATTATATCAGTAAGCTCACTAAGTGCATGAAATGTATCAATCTCCACAGCCTCATTCACCATAGAGGGGATACTAGGATAAAGTGGCTTTTGGGTAGGGATCCTTGCAAGTTAATAAGGTGCATGATGTGTAATTGGATAGAGACTTTTCATCAGTCTTGAAACTCACCATAGTCAAAATAGTTGGGAATTTCATTTAAGACTAACTTGTAGTAGAGTTTCCTCAAAAAATATAATGGGACTTCATGGTTGTTACATGGTGAGCAATCAAAAACCATACACAATCAGTCTCATAAATTGTTTCTAATCAGATTTTGTTAGCATCGGTGGATTGGGAAACATTTATTGGTTACTGGAAAAGGGTGCATTGGTCATTATGTTGATGAATAAGGAAACAATTATGACTTTTGATATTTACTTGTCTTTCACCTCACGTGTTGATAATTTGTTAACATAGTGAACTATACATCCATCTCTATATAAGTCCCATCTATCAAATTGACTCATTATCAAGTCAACTTAACCTAATATTAACTTTAGTGTATTGGCCAAATAGGTTTGGTGGTTGTTTGTCATTGTGGGGTCCCTCATTCTCCCAATTATTTGATTAATTTATATTTTTCATATTATGTGCACATCTAGATACTCCTAACTACCTAGGGGATATTGTGTAATTGTATGATGGATAGCAGGGTTATGAGCATTATGTGAAGGGTTAAGCAAAGGGTTAGGAGGATGGGTAGCATGCTGGTCTC
>JARHVA010003818.1:665000-680000 GCA_037957365.1 Torreya grandis | reverse complement strand
CGTTATTAGGAACCCTTTATATGGTGGCAATGCCATTTTGTAGCCATGAGGACCCAGAGGTAGAGTTATCCAATTACATCTTGAATTTTTACAACATTTCTTGTTAATGTTTCCCGAAGTGATAATTGTTGCAAAAAACTCTATCCGTTATGGATTAAGAGATCATCATGGTGAGAATATATGTAATTTTCATATCTCAACATGTTTGAAGTAATGAATTTAAAAATAGAGGTCCTGAAAGTGGAAATGTCTACTAGAGGCAAAGAACATATTTATTAAATACATAAAGTAGCATTTCAAGACTAATCATAGAATTATCTACTACAAATTCATCTCTTATTTTTTATCCAAGTAATTTGGGATGAAATAATAGGGATTCCACATGCACATGATGGTTTTTTTAATTCATGTATAAGAATTATGATTTTTTGTTGATGTATATCCAAAGTTTGCCTTTAAAAGTACCATTTTACCATAGATGAAAGGACCTTCTTGAGGCTAGAATAGATACTTTGTATCCTAGATGATCATAGTCAAAAGATAAAAATGTAGTCCTAGAGGTTATTTATAACCTCACATTCAGTGGTAATGCTAGATTTTATCCATGAGGCCCTAGAGGTGGATATCTTCAGTTGTATCTTGAATGTTAACAACATTTCTTGTCAATGTTTTTTTATACCATAATTGTTAAAAAAACCATATCCACATAGATTCAAAGGTCATGATGGTATGAAAATATGTAATTCACATATATCAATGTGTTAGAAGTGATGGATTTATAAAGAGAGGCCATAGAAGTATACATGTCCACTAGAGACAAAGAATGTATCTCTTAACTACATAAAACTAATATTTCAAGACTGATCACAAAATCATCTAACACTGATTCATCTCTTATTTTTGATCCAAGTGATCCAAGGTGAAATTTGATGGATTTAAAATTCACTTGATGGCTATTTTATTTTGTGTATTAAAATTATGGTTTTCATTTGACATGTGTCTAAAGTTTGCCTAAAAAGTTATAATTTTATTATAGAGGGAAGGACCATATTGAGGTAAGAATAGGTGTTATGTATCTTAACATAGCATAAATAGATGTGAATAACATGGTAATATAGGTTATTAAACATTTTAGGCATGGTGGTAATGCCAATTTTTAGCTATGAGGCCCTAGAGGTAGATATCTATAGTTGTGGATTGAATGTTGACAATATTTTTTGTTAATTTTTCTTGATGCCATAACTATCAAAAAAACATGTATTCATATGGATTAAACTATTTTGGAGGTGTGAAAATATGTAATTACCATATCCTTATGTATTTAAAGTGATGCATTTGTAAACAAAGCTCTCAAAAGTGGAAATGTTTATGTGACATAAATAACATGGCTCTTAACTAAATAAAATTACCATTTCAAGATGGATAACAGAATTCTCTACCATAAATTCATATCTTATCTATCCAAGGGATCTAGAGTGTAATTATGTGGCTTAAACATGCACATGATGGTTCTTTAAGTTCATGTATATGACTTACAATTTTTGTTTTATGTCTATACAAAGTTTAATTTAAAAAGTGTAATTTTACCATAGAGGGAAGGACCTTCTCAAGGTTTAAATGGGTGCCTTATCTTCTGACTAGCATTATCATAATCCAATAACATGGTCCTTGAGGTTATCTAACACCCATAACATGGTGGTGATGCTAGTTTTCTACCATGAGGCCCTAATGGTAGAGATTTCTAGCTGTAGCTTGAATGTTGAAAACATTTCTTGTCAATATATCTTCATGTCATACTGAAGTTCTAGGTTTGTTAAAAAGGAAAAAGTAAATGGGTAAAAATAGTGATAAGATTGGAGATAGTTTTGAGAGTAAATAATTAGTAGTGGATGATTCCTCTAAGGATCCTAGGAATAGTTTGTTCAAAATAGGAAAACATAGCTATGTTTTTTCTTGATCTTCATTTGTGTTCTACTGTGGAAGAATAATGTAATATTATACAATTTTTACTCATTAAATGTAGTGAATAGGAAAAATTTAGTAAGGCCATGGATTAATGATCTCAACATAGAATAAGACAATGATTAACATCAAGTGGCATTTAACATAAGCGTTTTATAGTTATGGGAGACTTGATCATGCCCATAATTTGTTTCCCATATGAGGGATATAGTGTTTACTTAGCCATCACTATTCCCCCTATACTGGTCATGTAGATTCATATTTAAACCATGATAACAATCACTAAGATATATAGGGAGAAAATTTGTGTTTTCTATGTTAATGGATTGAATATTTATCTTTAGTGAGCTTTCACAACTAACAAATGGGATCATTGTAATATTAAACCTATGTTTGCTCATATTATTACAATTTTCATGTCTCCATCAGCTTCCTAAAAAATAATAGAGATAAGAAATGGATATGATAATTGAATGATACATCATCTAATTTTCACATTATACTTCATTACAATTCAAAAAAAATTTCCCAAGGATTTGAAACCACTAACAATTCAAATTACACTTTATCTTATTGAACATTGCTTCTTTGTTAAAACATTTTTGGAGATATACCAAAGCAATTTTGATGGAATTTTTAAACATATTCTCATTAGAGTGGTGCATATTATAATTTTTTTTTATAATACATATCAATATTAATGATGTGTGCCTCTTAAATTATTATTACAATTCATGTCTATAAGACTATAAACACAATCTTGACAAGGATAAAAAACAAAATGAGATATACAATTATTAGAATGTATAAATTGGATACCATAGATGTTCCAGCCATTCTTTGAAAACAATATAAACATTCAAATCAAATGATCAATAAAAATAAAATCAAAATAAATGAAATTATCACTTCTAAAAGATTATGATATAAGACAATCTAGACTATTTTTATTATGATCTACATTATATGTGTCACCATATAGGTAGAGTTTTATGTGTTAAATTTGTGATATATGTTTTTGTAAAATATATAGAGGGGAGGTGGTGAGAGAGTGGGGGTTATATTGGTGTTAACAGGGCCTCATACATATTTTATAAGTAACAAAAGCCATCAAGGTGTATAAAATGTGAACATAATAGAATATTTAATTAAAAAACAACAAAAGCCATAAGGTGAAATCAATGAGAATATTTAAGATAAAAGGTTTTTTTTAATGTATTTATTTATTGTGTGTGTGTGTGTGAGAGAGAGAGAGAGAGAGAGAGAGTGAGTGACTGAGTGATATATATATATATATATATATATATATATATATATATATATATATATATATATATATATATATATATATATATATATATATATATATATATATATAAAAGCATACAAAATGTGAACATAATATAATATCCCAGGTCAATATCATATAGACACACAATGCAAAAAAACCATATATCAAGCCATATAGGCATATAAAAAAATGTCATAAGGTATGATCTTAATTATCAAAATGCATCACTCTATTTGCTTTGCTTGTAGAAGACTATCTCATAGATACATTACTCATAGATGAAGGTCTTTTTGTCACTTGAACTTGCACCCCTTGAGGAGATGATGAGTATCTCCTTGTTTAAGTGGCACAATGGAAACACCTTAGGGATATGGGTGACCCAAATTTGAGTTGAGTCTCTAGATTAGGGCTAGTTACCTTAATGTTCCACTTCTACACACCACAACCACACTTTAATTTATTAGAAAAAGGGTTAATAAGCCTAAACTAAACCTAGCTTAGTATGTGATGCACCAAATATAATGTCTACTCACACCACTTTCAATGTAGTTGGAACAAAAGGGAAAACTACACACACACTTCATCCATCAAACTGAAATCTTTTTTTCTACATCAATGTGTCAATCATGGAGTCTTGAAGAGAGTCTAGGTTAGGAAGACACAAAAAATAGGTCTTCTATAAACACAAATTAATAAGCTACTCACTATAACTGCAATCCATATTAGACAATTCTTCTTGACCTACAAAACAGAACTTTCAAACTACACAAGGCACTAGGAAGGATAACATGTCAAGGTAAGAAAAATACACTTATACAAGACCAACAACCCTATAATACACTTCATGAAGTGATGAATGAGGTAAAAATAACATTATTTATTATTTGAAGGTAAAAATTGAGTAGGGATTTTCCATACTCAGGTGGAGAGATCTATACAATAGCCAAAAAGGTTAGTATATATAACAAATATGAGAAAAAAGAAAGGTGAAGTTTAAGAGTCACTAAGACACATGTCAAGAAAAGAGAATGAGTTAAAATAGTATGTAATTAAGAATGAGATAGGTCCTACAAAGAAAACAAGGACAAATGTCTCTCAAACTCATCTAACTACATATGTGGCATAGATGCTCTCTCATGCATATGAAACTACCTTCCTAATTTATCTTCATTAGACTACCTCACCACTAAATAAGGTCAATTATGATGATTGATCAGAGGGGGGGGGGGTTACTAAGAAGACTCCACATGCATTGGAGTTGTCTCAAATCATTCATATTCTTCTGGCCATGAGTAATCACTCTTAGCAATTACAAATAACTCCCTCTCATACACCTCTCACACTTGGCACACAAAATGCTTCTAATTATTCAATCCAATCATTGAAAAGTGAGGAATAACACTCTTCAAGAGTTTCCATGTTATTAGGTTCATTAATTAAGCATTAAGAGGCTTCCCAATTGGAGTTCTCATCCTTCTCACTAAGTGATCATTACCTACTCACTAGACTAGCTGAGATGAGGAAGATAGAAAACACACTTAGGATATTATATAACTTAATTAATAATTAGGGATACTTATAACAAGTCCCAATATCTCTCCTAAAGGTGATTGCATCATTTGAAACTTCTCCATACCTACAAGATGCATAAATTTGTCAAAATAAGCCCTATTGTAAACCATATATACAACTGTAGTACAACTTAATTATATGGGAAAGATACCCGAAGATTCCTCTACTACTTCAAATCATCTCCCTATCTTTCACACTCTATATTGATGTTCCATTTATCTCATCTTCTCCATCAGTTTTGATTTGGGGTTTGTGAGGGTTTTCAATTAGTTTCAGGTCTTAGCCTTTGTTCATAAAGAATACACATTATAATTCTATCACAATGTCATTTAAGGATTCTTGGGGACCCTATGTAACATACCTAAACACCTTGAGTTTCCATGAAAAATATGACGGGAGATACAAGCATTTCAATTTGGCTACTTAGGTCATTTCTATGCATTTTGTATGGTCTGAGTGCCTTCAAGCCAAGAAATGGATTCTTGAGGAACTTATATATAAAATAGTGGCTCATAAACCTCTATAAACATCACAAAAATATGTCTCAAACCATTTTAATTATCATATTATGGTATAAACTCAATTGACCTACCGTTTGCCTTAGGCTTAAACCTTGTTCCACAAGTCTGCCTGCAACCTAAGGTTAAAATGATTTTATTCATTTTTTACCTAAATAAAAAAGAACCAAACATATCTAAAAATATATCATATACATGTTCCAACTTGTTACATAGCCTATCTAAGGCTATAAATGTGAAAGGCTCTCAAATTGGTTATTAGGCCTTAATTTTGCCCATTAGGTTTGACTGCAACCCTTATAGCTTAGACTACCCTGCTTATTTTATCTTTCCTATGAGGTGTCTATCATGTTTTCATAGGTGTATTAAAACTCAAAAAACCCTCTTTCAAGGTTTCCTTGGATTTTTATGTCAACTTTCCATTTATTTTATCAAAGTGTAAGGTTTATGCATGAGGGAAAAGTACCACCTATCTAAGACAAAATATGGGGTAGTTCCACTATTTTCCTAGTAAAAAAAAGTATTATATAGTATTAATAAACTCACAAAGATGTTATATACAAATTTTCAACTCCGCATGTTGAGTCTAGACCTCTAAACATCCCTAATTTCGAACGCAGACCTCTTCAAGATAGATTGTACAAGGGATTTTGAAAGCAAATAGTGTTTTGATGATTGGAGTGCCTCCATATTATTTATTTTAGATTAAAATAGCCTATATAGGTTTTCATCATCATTATGAACATTTTATAGTCTCTATTATCCATTTTTACCTCTCATAGATCACTCATACTCATTTTTGATCTCTGACTGCTTAGTCAGAGTTGACTGTGATTGTGTTTTCCTTGAAAATGGACCCTTGAAGGCTGTTTGTCAAGAAGAAAGATTAAAATAGTGTTTAAAAACATATAAAGAGTCCCCTAGGGTCACTTTTCCATCTTTTTTTTTGAAACTTCACCAAACATTATCTCTTTTAGCACCAGGAAATCCTTATCCTTAACTTATTACGTATATCTCCATATACAGGGTTGTAAATGGTGTTAGGGACTTAATAAGCTATATAAGCTTGGAATGAATTAATAAGGGTGTATATATGTCATCATGGAATTGAAAAGTGAATTCATATTCTATCCCATTATGTTAACTTCACTTATAAATTTCAAGCTCTATCCCAGTGTGAAGTCCCCAACTGTAGGTGTTCCATTATACGGAAAATGAGACTTATAGGTTGCCTGTAGGCTAGTATGGAGTCTCCAAATTCCATTTAATATTTTCATTATCTTCCTTGGAACAATGGTATGCTATTCAACCATAAGAGTTATCTATTTTAGGTTTTAGACCTTTGTAGTTGTACTTTTGGTCTTAGGAGTCTCTTAGGCTTGGAAACCTATAGATGACACTGAACAATTTTAGTGTGTAAAAGCATGACTTGAGAACATCAAACACTAAGTTCCTTTAATTTTACATTCTCCTTCTCTTTAAAGTGGCTAGTCCCATGGTAGTACTATTAAAAGCTCATAATTAACCTTCCCCAAACCCACTCTTGGATTTCCAAATCAAATCACAAAAAGGCAAAATCTCTTTATTTTCTCACTTTAGGGAAAAGTTCCAAAACTCAGATTCTTCTATTTTTAAATTTTCCTCAACACCTAATGTGCTATAAAGATTATTATACATTCCTAAAATGTTAACATATAATCCTACACTCTTCTTTAAGATCAAAACCTATCAACTATCCCTCTATACAATACCTCTAAAACTCTACAAAAGACACCTATAGGTGTATACATCTGAGTGTAAGGCAGTGAGGTTGATCTAAAAGCAAAACATGCCTAGAAGAGGATCTCTTAGGCATTTTAATGTATCTTAGACAATTTTAATAAATTGGAGTACAAGTACATCTCTCCAAACATCAACATGACATCATCAGGGTCTATAGGTGACTATCTTGAGTTGTATTATGCAGGCAAAGACATGGAAGGAGCAAGAATATACAAGGTAAAATTCCTCCAACCCAGTAAAATGCATTTACCATACTCAAACATATGACCTTTATCAATAAACATCATTAAACAAAATCAAAACATCTTCTCCCAATCCTAAAGACACATGTAGGTGTGAAAGAAACTAGTTTTCAATCATACACAAGCCTAAAAGAGGCTTATTGAATCTTTGAGACCTCAAAAAGACAAAATATAATTAACAAACTATGGATAAGTCTTAGAAAACCTTGGGAAATACTTGAAAATAACCAACCTATCAAATCAAATCAAAATATTTTGAAACAAGCTCAAACAGGGACCCTTCATAGATCCAAAGTTAACTCTTCTTGGCTTATGAAGGAAAGAAGGGAAGAAGAGAAGAACAATTTGATATTTGTGAATAAATATTTTCACACAAGGCATGGGAGAGATCTTATGGATCTCAAGAGACACTAGGTCCATGTTTTCAGCTGAAGATGGACTTTTGAAGTCTGTATAAGTGCCATTAAGGCCTATTTTTAAGGAAATCTCCCTATTTTTCTACATGAAACTAATTATTAACTACTTATGACCACTTATTGACAGTTTTTGACCTCATCCACATTATAATCTTTCTTGGTGACAAATATTCTTTTTTGACAAATCTGTACAAGTCATTTAATGAGCCAAAAATGTGAACAAATGGCATTTTTTGCATATGAAGCATGGTAAAGGACAAATTTATAACTTTAGAACACCTTAAAACACTTCAATGTCCATATTGGGTAATTTATATAATAATTTGAGCCTTTGGCCATGTTTGACTATAGTTAAATAGAGTTGACTTTTGTTGACTAGACAAATACAAAGAAGCTAGGTTTACACCAAGGCTAGAGTTAGGATAGGTGAGATGTTTAGACACAAATGAGACCCTGTTAGACATATGGAAACCTTTGAAAAGTTTCAATATGTATAGTTTTACCCAATTTGACTAAAATTCAAATGTGGTCAACACTTTTGGCAATTCCTAGGGGTTACATGCTTGCCTATGTTAAGGATTAGTAGCCTTATCCTATCCATTAGGAAAAGGGAGTTAGATGCCTCTAAAAAAAACAAGATCAAACTTTGACTTGAATAATAAGATACCTAATTGACCTAAAAATACACAAATGAAAGATAACACACACCAAGACCAAATAAACACATAAAGAAAAGGCACCCTTATGCTACTAAGAACTTAGGGAACACAAAACACAATAGAAAGCAAAATAATTAGCTACATCTAACCAAAAATAGCACCCTTTATAGATCAAAAGGAAATTTTCTTGAATGTCATTGTTGATTAGATGAATGAAGATGCCAAGCATGCTTTCTTTTGGATGTAGTATTAGATGACTCATGCTCCTTTCTTATTCCTAGGCTTGGCATGTCCTTTGGTAGAGCCATCTCAAAAAAGTCTCCAATGTAGATGGACTCTTCTTGACCTAAAAAAGGTACCTCATACTTCTGCTTCTTTGTCTCATTATGGTAGGTTTGCATTTCCATTAATAGAATAGCTTCTTGAATGTCTTTATCTTCTTGAAAGGTATCATTGCTCTTCCCTTTTGTTACAACCTCTTCAAACCCTTCAAGAGGTCTTATATCATCAAATTTTAGGAGTGTTTCTTATTCAAACTTATTCTTGATGTCTATGGGTGTAGCTTCACATGTGGTTATAGAATGAATCTTTAAACCATTTTAAAAAGACTCGTAGTCATCATAGATTACTCCATCATGATTTAGAATCTCTTGATGGTGATACCTCTCATCATCTACTTGCTCCTCAACCTCTTTGGATTTCTTTCTTAGGAGTTTTATCTTCTCACAATCCTCATATTCTTTGACCATTTTCATATAAGTATGACACATGTCTTCTTCTTTAAACATATCATCTTGCTTACCATTTCTTGTAGTCAGATCCAAAAGAATTGTAGGCCCCATGAGGATTTCAACTTCATTGTAAATGTCTTCAAATTTTTGCCACAAGTCATCATCCTCTTTTTGATTAGCATCATGAAAGGGAACAATAAAAGAGACTTCTTCCTCTTCTTCTATGGAATCCAAAAGAACCTCTTCCAAGATTTCTTCTTCAACACAAAGGGAGTCATCTTCATTATTATCAAAATCTGATGTTTATTCACAAGAAGTCATCTCCTTTTCATCCTCAACCCAATCTAAAATTTCCATATCCTTGTCCCTGTTAGTGGTGCCAATACTAGGCATGTCAAAACTAAGAACATTGGCTGAAGAAGGCTTCCAAGGAACAATGTCATCCTCCCCATTAGAATCTAATTTTTTCTTAATCAACTGATCCAATTTAGGTTCAATGACCTCATTGGATTCAATATTCCATTAAAAAGATGAGAGATTTTGTATTTTAAGTTCCAACTCCTCAATTCTCTTGCAAAGGTTTTCTTGAAATAGGTACTCTTGGGGGGAAATATGATCTTCATTGTGAAAGGAAGTAAAAGGAAGTTGAGATGAAGGGTAAAAGGTTTATTGAGGAGGGATGGGAAGGAGTTTATTAGGTTATAATTTCTCTCCAATTTTAACTTATCCACTTAGACATTATTTTTCCCTCTTTCCACAAGCTGCCACTACTTCACTCCTCTTGGGAAGCTAAGTTTAGAGAGTTTTTCATGAGGCTAAGATGCAAATGGAGGAATTTCACACTTAGAAACTTCATTTTCTACTTCAATCATGGATTGTGTCAAATGTTAGTTTTCATTTTCAATCTCCTTGTTAAGATAAGTCTCCAATATAAACCTTCTTCTCTCAAAATCTTCTCCAATAGTGGTGTCCCTCTTTCTTTAGTTATTCTCTTGGATGGACTTCCAAGAAGGGAAAATTTGGGGAACACATGAAGGACTTGGGCCATTTTGAAGCATGATTAGATTATAATTTTGAATGGGTAAAGTTGACACACATAAAGGCTGATATGGGGTGTATTGGAGTTGATAAGATTGATTTGGTTCATGATCTCTCAACCTATCTTCAATGTGCAAAATCAGATCACAAACATAAATCATATCGCCCATAATGCCTTGCCAATTAGATCTCTTAATTAGCATACATTCTCTTTTAACTAGCTCTAAATCATCCCTCATACTTTTGATACAATCATTAGGGATGACTTGACCACAACCATTTCTAGTATCAAGATCCAATATATAGTATTTATATCTAATGAGAATCTTCTTGAAACATGTAATGGAATGACTTAGAGAGGAACTAAGTGAAGCACGAGATTGATAAGGCTAATTATAGGACTAATGCAACTCACAGTAAGGCTGATAGGATTGATAAGGATCATGATAAGATTGGCCAAAAACTTGTTCAACATCAAAATTTTCCATGAATCATTCATGATAAGACTATAGAACAAAAAACAACCTCAATTAGAGTACATGGACTACTTGACCAGTATATTTATACTTGGAGTCACCATTGGTTCTTAATGAAATTACCTCCAAAGGTTGATATCTTGAAGAGAACACCAAATCTCCTTAAGGAATGGACTTTTGAGTCCCATTGGGCATGCCAAAAACTATTTTCACTTGAACTTTCACCCATTGAGGAGATGATGAGTCTATCCTCATTCAAGTGGCACAATGGAAACACCTCAGGGCTTTAGGTGACCCAAATTTGAGGTGAGCCTCTATATTAGGGCTAGTTCCTTGATGTACCACTTCCACACATGGTAAACAAACTTTAATTTATGAGCGAAAGGGATATGAATCCTAAACTAAACCTAGATAATTAGGTGATGCACCAAATAGATGGTCTACTCACACCACTTGCAATGCATTTGGAACCAAAAGGAAAACTACACATACACTTCAAACTGAAATCTCTTCTTTTACATAATTGTTTCAAGCATGGGGTCTTCAAGAGAGTCTATGCTATGAGGAATTAGACAATAGGTCTTATAGAAACACTAATAAATAATCTACTCACTATACCTAAAATCCATATTAGATAATTCTTGTTGACTTACAAAAGAGAGATTTCAAACTACACAAGGTACTAGGAAGGATAACATGTCAAGGTGAGAAAAATATAGTTTTACAAGACCAACAACCATAATATGCACTTCATGAAGTCATGAATGAGATAAAAAAATATTATTTATTAGTTCAAGGAAAAAATTGAGCAAGGTTATGCCATACTCAGGTGGAGAGATCCATACAACAGCTAAAAAGGATAGTATATATATATAACAAATGTGAGAGAAGAGAGAAGGTGAAGTTCAAGAGTTACTAATACACTTTTAAAGCAAGGAGAATGAGTTAAAATATCATGTAATCAAGAATGATATAGGTGATACAAGGAAAATAAGGACAAATGTCTCTCAAACTCATCTAACTCCTCCATATGTGGCATAGATGTTCTCTCATGAATATGAAACTACCCTCCTAATTTGTCTTCATTAAATTGCCTTACCACTAAATAGGGGTAGGTATGATGATTGGTCTAAGGGGTAGGGGTTAATGACAAGCCTTCACATACATCAGAGTGTTCTCAAATCATTCATAATCTTCTATCCATGACCAATTACTCCTAGCAATTATAAATAACTCCCTCTCATACACCTCTCACACTTGGCACACAAAATGATTCCAATTATTTAGTCCAATCTATGCACAAGGAGGAATGAAACTTTTTAATAGTATTCAAGTCATTAGGTTCATCAATGAAGCCTTAAAATTCTTCCCAATTGAAGTTCTCAACCTTTTCACTAAGTGATCACTGCTTGCTCACTAGACTAGCTGAGATGAGGAAGATAGTAGACATACTTACAAGATTATATACCTCAATTAATGATCATGTAGACTTATAAAAAGTCCCAATGTCTCTCTAAATGTTATTGCATCATTTCAACTTCTCCATACCTGCAAGACACATAATGTTTTCAAAATAAGCCCTATTATACACTATATGTTTAAGTTTAGTACAACTCAATTACACATGGAGGATCCCTAAAGAGTCCTCTAATGCTTCAAATAATCTCCCTATCCTTTACACTCAATTTGTATACTCCATTTGTCTCATCTTCTCCATCAAGTCTAAGTTTGGGTTTGTGAGGGTTTTCAAGTAGTTTCAAGTCTTAGCCTTTGTTCATAAAGACTAAAAATTGGAATTATATCACATTTCCACTGATAGCTTCTTGGGGACCCTCTCTAACATCCCTAGACATTTTGAGTCTCCATGCAAAGTACCATGGCACACAAAATGATTCCAATTATTTAATCAAATCCATGCATAAGGAGGAATGAAACTTTTTAATAGTATTCAAGTCATTAGGTTCATCAATGAAGCCTTAAAATGCTTCCCAATTAGAGTTCTCAACCTTTTCACTAAGTGATCATTGCCTACTCACTAGACTGGCTAAGATGAGGAAGATAGTAGACATACTTACAAGATTATATACCTCAATTAATGATCATGTAGACTTATAAAAAGTCCCAATATCTCTCTAAAGGTTATTGCATCATTTGAACTTCTCCATATGTGCAAGACACATAAAGTTTTCAAAATAAGCCCTATAATACACCATATGTTTAAGCTTAGTACACATGGAGGATCCCTAAAGAGTCATATAATACTTCAAATAATCTCCCTATCCTTTACACTCAATTTTTATACTCCATTTGTCTCATCTTCTCCATCAGGTTAGAGTTTGGGTTTGTGAGGGTTTTCAAGTAGTTTCAAGTCTTAGCCTTTATCCATAAAGATTAAAAATTGGAATTATATCACATTGCCACAGATGGTTTCTTGGGGACAATCTCTAACATCCCTAAACATTTTGAGTGTCCATGCAAAGTACCATGGGAGATATAAGCATTTTAATTTAGCCACTCGAGTCATTTCTATGCATTTTGTAGGGTCTAAGTGCCTTCAAGGAAAGAAATGGCTTATTTATGAAATTATCTATAAACTAGTGGCTCAGAAACCTCTATACATATCCCAAAAATATTTATAAAACCATTGGAATGATCATATTATGTTATAAATGCAATTGACCTATCATTTGCCTTAGACTTAAACATTGTTCCACAAATATGTCTACAACCTAAGGTTGAAATGACCTTATTCATGTTTTACCTACATCTAAAAGGCCCAAACATATCTAAAAATATATTATAGACATGTTACAACTTGTTATATAGCCTATCCAAGGTTATAAATGTGAAAGGATCTTAAATTGGCTACTAGGTCTAAATTCTGCCCATTAGGTTTGACTACAACCCTTTTAGCTTAGATAAACTTGCTTGTTTTCTCTCTCCTATGAGGTACCTATCATGTCTTTATAGGTGTATTAAAACTCCACAAACCCTCTTTCAATGTATCCTTAGATTTTGATCTCAACTTTTCATCTCCTTTGTCAAAGTGTAGGGTTTATGCATGAGGGAAAAGTACCCCCTATCTGAGACAAAATAGGGTGTACTTCCCATATTTTCATATAAAAACCAGCTATTGGAGAGGATTAATAAACTCAAAATTATTCTATATACAAATTTTTAACCCGTCATTATGAGTCTATACCTCTAAACTTCCCCAATTTCAAAGGCAAACCTCTTTAAGATAGACTGTTTAGGGGATTTTACAAGTAGATTATGTTTTGATGATTGGAGGGATTATATTTTATTTATTTGATATTAAAATAGACTATCTAAGTTTTAATAATAATAATTAACATGTTATAGTCTCTTTCCCCCATTTTTACCTCTCATAGATCACTCATATTCATCTTTGATCTCTGACTACTCAGTCATTGTTGATTGTGACTATGTTTTGCATGAAAATGGACCCCTATAGGTTGTTTGTCATGAATAAAGATTAAAATAGTGTATAAAAACATATAAATATTCCATTGGGGTCACTTTTCCTACTTTTCTTTTCCAAAATTTACCAAACATAGTATATTTTATCACAAGGAAAACCTTATCCTTAACTCATTGTCTATATCTCCATATACAGGGCTATAGATGGTGTTAGGGCCTTAATAAGCTATATAAGCTTGGAATTAATTTATAATGGTGTATATATCTCATCATGGACTTGAAAATTATGTTCATATACCATCCCATCATGCTAACTTCACTTACAAATGTCAATTTTTATCCTAATGTGAAGTCCCCAACTATAGGTGCTCCATTTTGTGAAAAAGGAGACTTATAGGTTGCCTATAGGATAGTATGTTGTCTCAAAACTGTATTCCATATATTAATTATCTTGATTGGAACTATGGTATGCTATTCACCCACAAGATTTATCTAGTGTAGGTTCTAGACCTTTGTAGTTGTATTTTTGGTCTTAGGATTCTCTTAGGCTTGGAAACCTATAGATGACACTAAATAATTTCAGTGTGTAAAAGCATGACTTGAGAACCTCAAACACTAGGTTCCTTTAATTTTCCATTCCCCTTATCTTGAAAGTGGATAATCCCATGGTAGGACTATCAAAATATCACAATTAGCCTTCCCCAAACGCACTCTTGGATTTCCAAATCAAATCAAAAAAAGGTAAAAGCTCTTTGCTTTCTCACTTTAGGGAAAATTTCCAAAACTTAGATTCTTCTATTTGGAAAATTTCCTCAACACCTACTATACTACTAAGAGTCTTAAACATGATGAACATGTTAACATATAACCTT
>JARHVA010003818.1:567500-660000 GCA_037957365.1 Torreya grandis | reverse complement strand
TATGTTGTCACACTCACATAATTTGATTGTGTACACTTGTTTGACTTACTATATGCTTCATAGATTCTATATTTCATTTCATATAGGATAATCATTGATTATGACTTATATGGACCTTGCTTGCTTATGTGACTATTTTTTGATCGATTATATCATTGTATGTTTTTTATTTGGCCCTTTCCTATTATTATTACTTTTTCTCATTTGAGATTTGATTAAATAACTCTTTCATAATGTCCCCATTGCCTTCTTCTATGATATTATTTTTTTAACTTTACTTTAATATTGAAACCATGATTTTACAATAATTATGTGTATATAATGCTTATTCATCTTAGTGCCAAGGATTGAGGGATATCTAGTCCACCAAATTCGCTTAGGGAATGATCCCAACCTCATCCCTTTTTTTGGTATCTAGTGGGATTTTTACCTTGGTGTATGGCTAGGAAGCACCTTTTACACCATCAACCTCACCATTGGAAAACAACCCACTAGATAGTTATTTAATTTTGACTATGCATAGTTTGATAAACTCTTTTATGATGTATTTCATTATTCTTAACCATGTCTTTGAGTGATTTTGATTTCTTTATGTGAGATTTGATTATCCATTGAATTTTGATCCTTGCCTTGCATGATATTATGTGACATTGATTGAAGTTGTATGTTATTTTTTTTGTTCATCATTGCCATCACACTTATGATTATGAGTGGATAAATATAGTATTGCATACGAAATTTTGTGTTGGGGTCCATATCAAGCACTTCTCTTCTGGTGTGTAGTGGAATGATCCATATCATGTACTCTTTTGGAAAATTTATTATTTGACTCTTATATAAATGGTGCTTACTAGTGCATGTGTAATTACTATATCTATCTTGAAATAAAAATTGTATATCTTATACAACATATTCTAAATATGATTTGATGATATATCCACACTATGATGACATATTCTCCACATGTTCACATATACTTCTAAATGATAACACAGTTTTTCATATCAAGATGTGGTTCACTTTTTTCTTCTGAGATAATTAATTGACAGTCTACATTCTACATCTTAAAAAGGTGGCATATAGGTGGGCTTTGCATAGAGGTTCAACCATCCATTTTTAGATTCTTTAGATTTCAAAATAAAATAGTTGTAGTTATACAAAATTTTATATCATGTTGGTACCAATTAGATTTGATTATGGGGCATAAATACTCTGCATACATGTATTATTATAGTTTTATATATACTAACATGGAGTTAATGTGAGACTGAGGGTGTCGATAAGTAAACATTTGAACCTTTTAAGTTCATTTATAGTGTTTGATTCACCCTCCAACCTTGAGGTTCAAGGATTAGTTAATATGAGATCAATATGGTTCTCACTTTCCAACCTTGGGATTCAATGAAAACAAAATTCACCCTCCAACCTTTCAATTCAAGGATTAGTTAAATAACTAATGCAGTTTAGGTATATTCTCAATATAGTAGACTTGATTTTTAGGTTAAAGGATTCTTTTTCCACAACTCATGGCCTTTGTATTAGTTACATTTATCCATTTAGGAATGATCACCATAAATCCATCAAATGATCTAGTAGGACTCCTTATTATCCTATGTTTCACTAAGAAGCATATGATTTCAATGAATCGAAATAAATCATCATCTTCAAGAATCAGAAGAAAACTTAGCTCACTCATGTACATGTGTATTACTTCATTTTTGTTTATGTTTTAAAAGCATTATGTTAATTTAAATTTTCATTTTCAAAAATGGATATTGATTTATACATGTTCATTGAAGGTTCCATGGACCAAGTTTCACACTTATATCTTTCTACCAAAGACAAGTAGATCTACTTAGGTACATCTCTTTATCATTTTATTCTATCATTGTATTTTATTTTATTACTATAATAAAAGGCGTGTATTTTAAGATAGTAATATACATTATTAGACACTAAAGGAAAATATTATTTTCACTTATTCTTACCACATAACTTGTGCATACATGTACATGGCACTTTCACACCCTTTTCCTCCATCCACATAATTTCCATGGGTTCGACCTTCTTAATTTTAAATTAGTTACATATTCCATAATATTTCCCTCACCTATTCAAAATCATACTCCGATTATATCTAACATGTTTAATCAATTGGTTATTATATTTTAGATGAGACAATAAGACTCAAATACCCATAAAATATTAAACTAGTCTGATTCTATTAAATCTCATCCTACAAACCATATTCATGGGTTGGCCCATATGTTTCACATGCCAATAGAGTAAGAAATTACCCAAAGAGTCCCATATATATACATAATATTTATAAGCATATTATATATTTAAAACTCTCAATTAATTATCAAAAATGCATGTTCACATTTAGAAGGCCTACCTTGACCTTCCTAGATAAGGTATCAATAACTAAGTGAAATCCATAGCCAAATAAGAAACTCCTAAGGTAATCCATGTTTACAATTTACCAAGTTTTAAAATCTAGATCATATGTTGCATTCATGAAAGGAACATTGTTTCATACATACACATAATAGGGAGAACTACATCTAATTTTATTTCCCTCCATGAATCATTACATATGTAGTGAAAAATCAATCAGTCATTGGGATTTCATCAGGGTTAGTTGAATCCCATAATTTCTCCCACTTTGTAGGTTAACCTACTATTGAAATTAAACCTATGGTTTTTTTGAAAAGAGAAGAAAAAAGTATCATCATAGAGGTTTGGAGAGGGAATTTACATCTAAAACTATAATACAAATATAGATAGTCTCCCTAAAATTTTAGGTCATAAAAAGCTTAGGTAAAAATTCATTGAAAGTGGGCCCCTCCTAACTTCTTTAGGTGATTGACTTTTCCTATAGTGTCTAACTAGCTTTTAGACCCTAATTTTCATGAGGCAACTTGCAGACACCTTTCCAAGAATTTTAAAACCCTATGTCAACCTTTGTGATTAATAAATACAAAAAAAATATAAGTACATATTTCTTCTACATTATCTAGTGATTTCCATTAATAGTGTTTTCCTAAGTAAATTGAGGAATCATAAATAAAAATATATGCAATATAAGTATATTTTTTATTCTTGTATAAAGGTAAGATTTAAATCTTATGTTGAGATGAGTTGGTTACAAAACCAACTAATGGGTAAAATAAACCAAACAATAAAAATGAAATTACATTAATAAACTAAATATTTTGGATCATAAAATTATCCTAAAAGCACCCCCTTGATCCAAAGGGGTATATAAGAAGAAAGAACTGGAGCAATGACTCTGAAGTTATCAAAGGAATTATCTCTCAACTATAAGTGGTATACTATACCCCTAACAGTGACCAAAAATTGATACCACCCCATAAAAAGGTCCACCCTTATTAATTGTTGCAAAAAAATAGTAGATGAACATGATCCAAAGCCTGGTCATCCTTGGTGATCATCATATTATACTGTAATACAACATAATTAGGCATGTCCAACTACATCGACCAGCATAAGGTTTTCCATATGAACTCATACAAGTGACAACCCCTTACTATGTATGGTACATCTCCCTAATGTCTAATAATTTTTGAAGGCCTTTGCTAAACACTAAAGGTGATAGTAACCCCTATCAACTTGTATTGCCATTTAGGACAGATCTAAGACCAATAAATACATATTCTCCCCTATTAGGGAAGAGTTGAGAAGTTGTACATCAAGAATAAAAAACTATGTCCACTCTATGTCATCAAATTTTAGATAAATAAAGAAAAAAATTGAAAAAAAATAGAAAACACAAGCCAAAAAAAGCTACTACAATAGATACATACCTTGAGCCTAGTATCTTGCACAAGATAGGTAAATCACTAATCACTTAGAACTAGTTATTTGGTCTATCAAGACCGTATACCTCAACCATATAAGATGACTCTTGATTAGAGGATATGTCAAAATAATTGGAATAACTAGATTAATTAGAATAATTATAGCTAGAATGATCCATATAGATGGCTTCAACTTTATTTTTATGTGGAGAGCAAGGTCATTCAGAAGGACACACATTTGCAAGATGTCCAATACCATCACATTTGAAACATATGGGTTATTTCCAATATTTGTGAGATCTATAAGATGCCGAGTCACTAGAAGAACCACTGGAGTGATAAGAATGTTTATTATGATGTCCACATTTGGAAGACCCTAGAGAAGTTTATGTGGAGACAGTCGAGAATGATGTGGAGAATGTCTCTGAGAGTGTTTCTAAAATTATCATCATATATGATGATGATCTCTATGCTAGAACATGTTCTTTACATAGTGAGCATCTTCAATAGGTTTACCTTTCTTCTTTATAAATTGTCTCTCATGTTAATTTAAAAACTCATATATGGTGTTACATGTGGCACCATTAAGCTTATCACTATGCTATATCATCTCAAAAAAATTGGTTTACATAGAACTAAGTCCATTCAATGTATTAAAAATTAGCATGTCATCATTAATATTACCCCCTAAATTAAAATACTCTTATTTTAGTGTTTTCATGTGAGAGAGGTATTTAGAGATCTTCATTTTTTTCCAATTTATTGTTCAAAGTCTGCATAAGAAATTCAATATTCTTATCTGCAAGTTGTTTGTCATAAATATCCTTTAATATTTTTGATGCTTTCCATGCATTAGTATTAACCACCTCAATATGAATTATAATGTGTTTAGTACAAGATTATTTGAATAGGGTGAGAGCATCCTTATCATGTTTCTGATATTCAACTAGTTTTGTTGCTTTAGTTGTAGGTGTGGTTTCTTTCTCAGTTCTTTCCTAAAAATTGTTAAATATGAGAGTGTTCTCCATTTTTCTACTCCATTATTTATAGTTTTTAGGTGACAATTTTCCATTTTCAAATATGAGATTGAAAATTTTAGCCATGATGCTAAAAGAAAAATCAAGTCAAGAAAAGGGAATGTTATTGAGGTTTTGCCTTTACCTTTAAAATAGCTTCCAAATACAATAAATTCTGGGACATATAAAATTATAAAATAATTACATATTTATTGTACCAAAAATTAACTTTTCACCAATTATAACTCCCTTTATACAAAAAAAATAAGATTAAAAATAATTCTGATCCAAAAAAAAAACACCAATGGGTTTTGAACCCCTGAATTACTTTTTATCAAGTGATTATCAAAACATATCCATCCACTTCCCCATAGATAATATGGATCATACAAACTCAAAGTATTATATATACTATTATGTTTTAAGATGTGAATAATTAAAAATATGAATGGAAATCTTGCTTTGTTAAATATATGCTTTTAACTGCATGTGATAAAGTAATTCATTGTGCCTTTGGTGGAGCCCATAGTAAAGCCTTTACTTGATGTTAGGTTTTAGAAAAGCTTCATAATCTCATGTAGTATTTATGTAATACCTACAAGTAACATTATATCTAATGGCATCAGATTGTGTAAGAGACTTTATTCAAGAGTCAATATGATGTTGTAATTAGGCAATTGCTTTCAAATTGGTGTCACCACCCCAATTTAGGAAGTCACTCATCATCGTTCCACCTTTTCAAATTGTGCTTATGAAATTGGTGAATTCCACTATTTCCTTGTCTGCATTGTTACTGCTTTTCATACTTCAAAGATAATTAAAGAATAAATTATGTCTGGGGGACAATAAGAAATTGATTGTATATAAAAATTTTGTGATAGATGAGATTGTGTTTGTGCTAAAGAATGACAAAAAATATGTAGCATATCAAAAGGATTCTACCAGAACAATTTTTAAGTCAATTCTAATGATGAAAATGGAGTGACTTAATTTATTTACGATATAGATTATGATTGTAAAAATTTTAGATTACTCAACAAATGCAAGGACAACACAAAATAATCATATCTATTTAATCATAGAGAAAAAAACCTTGTATGCTAACCAATTTAATTAAAATTTTGCAATGCTCAAAATTATTGTACAGTTATGTAGTGCTACTATAGTATAAAGTTTGGGAATTTATTCTTCAAAATATGACATACGAAATAATATATAGAGGAAGAAGTGTTCCTTAAATTAAAGTATGCTAGAAATAAAAAATCCACCAAAATAAATTGCCTTTTGACATTCCCTTCGTTGCACAGCTCTGATCAATTTTCAATAAATCATATTCCCTTCAATCCTATATAACTTCCTTATGATATGATAGCACTATTTTCTTAGATAAATGAAGGAATCGGAGATAAAAATATATTCAATGTAAGTATATTGTTGGGAAATAACAGAAGCACACAATTGATTACCAAGCAACTTAACATGCAGAAATTAACCAGAATATACAAGTAACTAGAATTCAGAAATAACACATGATATGAGAGACAATAAACAGCTTATATTAAAACTCTTCTAGAAATAAATACAACAAATAAGATTGCCACAATTCTTCTTCCTTACACACCTCTAGGGCTCCCACACCTCTAGGGCATAAACAGTAAATCTTCCCTCAAAGCTCTCTCTCTTACGGTCACAACACACAACTCAAACACAGAGTTGGTGTTCACCTCCAACCAGCCAGTATCCACTACTCCCAGTACTCCTGTGCTCGACACACACCACAAGTTCTCCATGCACTCCAAGTACACAATCATACTTCAAGTAGATCTCCCCTAAACTGTAACAACCTGCAACCCAATTGATCTCACTTATGGAAGGATCTTCCTTTCCTTCCTCTTTTGCTCTCTTTTTGAGTGCACACTGTACTCCAAGTAGATCCTGCCTGATCTTGCTCCCTGTTGTGTTGCTATCCTCCTTGATCTTGCACACTTGCAAATCAATCTGGTTTTGCACACCTACAAACCTGGATCATGCACACACATACACCTGCAGATCAATGATCTTACTTACCATGTAGATCTCCAAAAGTAGCCATGCACACCTGCTGACCAAGATCCTACACATGTGAAGAATCATGTTGATTCTCCAAAACTAGCACCCACAATTGGTACTATTGTGGAACTAGTAGGAACACCCTTGCTCACCTCACACATAGAAGGAGCTAACTTTGCTCTACTCAAACTAGCACACTTTACAATACAACCCATGAGTCTATTATATAGATCTCATCCAAACAATAATTAGACATCTAATTACAATAATTAGATCTACAGCTTCTAGTCTAAATTTAGCTCTTGACATGCAAACACTTGGTTCATTAACTAACTGCCTATAACACTCATAGTTCAAACTGCACAGGTGACCGACATCGGTCCCTATCTGCCTGGGGGTGCCGACACCAGACGATCTCTGACCGACGTTAGTTGTCTTCTTATCTAATCCTGTCGACATTGGTTGGCCTGACCGACACTGATGTCTGTGACACTCCAGCAACTCCTAGCAAGCTCCATCCCTATTTACATCAGTGAAGCTTCTAGCTCCACAACCTAACAATCTCCCACTTGGAGATAAATAGCTGCACTATACATGTACCTGTACCCTATCTAATCTATTTCCTAGCTTGTATCCCTCTTCAAGCTCAACCTGAAGACCACCCACCACACAACATGTGGTGCACCTCCTGTCATCTGAGTAACCTACCACATTTGAATCTACAAACCCATGTAGTGAAGTCTTGACCCTGCATATCATGAAACTCTGCTACTGGTCCCTCTCAAATACCTGAGAACCCACTTCCCTGAATTGGCTCCTAACTCTCTGATAGCTCCCACTGCTTGGGAAAACTCAAGTCTATACCAGACCTCATGTGATTTTAGACACTAAACTATCCAGCCCTTAGTGTGCTCTAGTTCTACATCCTGAACCTTGCCAACACCTGATTCACATCAGCTCCCACTGGAGACAAAATCAACCTGTGATCCTCCATGTCTCCCATGCCAAAGAATTTTGCTACTCCAAATTCCTCATGACATGCCACTGAACTACACTTACCCTTAGCTCAGCAAAAAACCCTGTATGTCTAAACCTGCTAGCTAGCATACCATCCACATATAGCAACAAAATGATGTCACGACTCATCATCCACTTGGTAAGACAAACACAATGGTTACACTAACAATGACTAAAACCATGCTTTGTCATCCACCTGTCAAACCTGTACCACTGTCCTACAGCTCCCTCAAGACCATATAACTTGGTCTTCCATCTCACGTGTTCGTTCTCTCTATTCTTCAATTAAGAAATCCATTTGTCTCTATGCTTTCATCTAGCTGGCAACCCTACCAAATCTCCCATTTGGTTCTGCATCATATTCCTGCCATGCTCCCACTGTTTCCTGGATCCTTTCTACTCTACAGTCAGCAACGAGTATAAATAAGAGGAACAATGAATTTGAGGCTTACTTACCACTTCAATCCTCCATATGGGCATTTGAGACTCCTTAGCAGCTTGTTGTCCACCCAAAATCCATTACAGTGACCGACCTCAGTCACTACATAGTCTGCATCAGACCGATGTCAGTTTCCATGCACCTGTCCTGACTACCAACTCTACCAATGTCAGTGTCTCTTGTTGCCAACATCGGTCCTCCTGACTGACATCAGTCTTACCTATTGCCGACATTGGTCCTCCTGACTGATGTTGGTCTTACCCTGCCTGACATCACCGGCTTCAGTCTACACATGACTGACATTGGCACTTGCCTGTTCAATGCCGGTTCACCTTGACCGACACTGGTACTTGTGTTCACCTGTGAGTGATGACTTTTTTCTCGTGAGCTCCTTTGAATCAAAACCCATGTCCAAACTACCTTGCTCAGAAGTATCCAACCCCATCCACTGGTCTCTATCCGTCATCTCCTCCAAGAACACCAAGGCTTTCCAGTTCTTAAGCCTGTTAAAGACATCTAACTTCCTCTTAAGAACATCCATCTCCTTCTTGCTCATGTGACCAAGCCTACAAAGCCATGTCTCTGCAACAAAAGAAGAATTAGTAATATAAGCAAGTAGATAAAGAGTACCTGCTTTCTTACCACCAGCTAATTCAAGTGCATCCACTATGAGAGATCTTGTGCATCTCTCATCACCCAACTTCCCTGAAGAAATTAGCCTTATCTTCAAGACTGGGACCTGCATGACCTCCTTCAACACTCATGTGTTGGCCGCCTACAATTTCAGCTTCACTTTCCCTTTGCCAATTCTTTGGCAAGGCCCACCAACTCCTCTACCTGGGGCTGCATGAAAAGAGGCAACAAAATCTATAAAATAAGATTCTACTTTATCCAAGAAACATACCAGAGCATCCTATGCAACAACCCTTGCAACATCTGCTTCTTTAATTACTTCATGCTGATCTTCTACCAACCAACAATATTCTTTTCCCTGCTCTTTCTTTTCATAGGACTGTTATAGACCATTCGTGCTTTTCAATTCCTCCATTCTTAGCTTACTTTCTTCTGCCATTGCTCTACTCCAACTCAATCAGAAACCCCTAAGAGTGACCTGTAACCAAACAGAAAACCTGTTCCCTGCAACCTGGCTTTGATACCACTTGTTGGGAAATAACGGAAGCACACAATTGATTACCAAGCAACTTAACATGCATAAATTAACCAAAATACACAAGTAACTAGAATTCAGAAATAACACATGATATGAGAGACAATAGACAACTTGTATTAAAAATCTTCCAAAAGGAAATACAACAAAGAAGACTGCCACAGTTCTTCTTTCTTACACACCTCTAGGTCTCCCACACCTCTAGGGTATAAACAGTAAATCTTTCCTCAAAGCTCTTTCTCTTACGGTCACAACACACAACTCAAACATAGAGTTGGTGTTCACCTCCAACTAGCTAGTATCCACTACTCCCAGTACTCCTGTGCTCCACGCACACCACAAGTGCTCCATGCACTCCAAGTACATAATCGTACTTCAAGTAGATCTCCCCTGAACTGCAACAACCTGCAACCCAACTGATCTCACTTATGGAAATATCTTTCTTGGCTTCCTCTTTTGCTCTCTTTTTGAGTACACACTGTACTCCAAGTAGATCCTGCCTGATCCTGCTACCTGTTGTGTTGCTGTCCTCCCTGATCTTACACACCTACAAATCAATCTGGTTCTGCACACTTGCAAACCTAGATCATGCACACACATACACCTGCAGATCAATGATCTTACTTACCATGTAGATCTCCAAAAGTAGCCATGCACACCTGCTAGCCAAGATCCTACACACTTGAAGAATCCTGTTGATTCTCCAAAACCAACACCCACACTTGGTACTACTGTGGAACTAGGAGGAACACCCTTGCTCACCTCACACATGAAAGGAGCTAACTTTGCTCTACTCAAACTAGCACACTTTACAATACAACCCATGATTCTATTATATAGATCTCATCCAAACAATAATTAGACATCTAATTACAATAATTAGATCCATAGCTTCTAGTCTAAATTTGCCTCTTGACATGTAAACATTTGGTTCATTAACTAACTACCCGTAACACTCATAGTTCAAACCGCACAGGTGACCGACGTCGGTCCCTGTCTACCTGGGGATGCCGACACCGGCCTTTCTCTGACTGACGTCGGTTGTCTTCCTATCTAATCTTACCGACATTGGTTGGCCTGACCGATGCCGGTGTCTGTGACACTCCAGCAACTCCTACCAACCTCCATCCCTCTTTGCATCAGTGAAGCTTTTAGCTCCACAACCTAACATATATGTTTTATTTTTGTACAAATGTAAGCTTTAAATATTATGGGAACATGAGTTGGTTACAAAACCAACTAACAGTTAAAGCAACATAAACAATAAAAATAAAATTACATAAATGTTAGGACTTGTTTCAAAGTCTTAACTTAGTTTAGGATTTTGGTAAGTTAAATTAAGTAAATGTAAATGGGACATGATTCTTTTTATAAAGACCCACCCTTAAATAAATTAAGCTAGATTTATGTTTGAGTTAATAATAAAACTACCTTACAAGTTACATTCCTATAAATAGTTGGTTGTATAAGTTAGTTGTCTTTTACTTGTCAAGAGGTGAAAACTATATATTCATGTCTTGATTAATAAAAAGGGTCAACAACATATTGGCATCCTTTCTATGTACTTGTTTTTTAGAAATTAATAAAACACTTGTGGACCCACACTTAGTGGTTATAAGATCCAACTTAAGTGGTTTATATTCTATTAGTGGTATCAGAACATGGTAATTATGAGCATGGTAAATTTGGGTGAAAACAAAGGTGAAATATTTATTCACATGGAAATAAAGAAGCCTCATGTGAAGTCAAATTTGTAAAAATGCATGAGTGGTCTAAGCTATGTGCTTTAGTAACTTTGGTCTAAGATTAAAATTTTGAAAAATTATCAAAGTATTTAATTTTTGAAATATTTGACATTGTTTTTATAAGGCTTATGAGTAAATTTGTGTGTAATAATCATGTATTATATGTTCATGTACCTAGAACACCTCTTTATTTTTTATTATAGAACTCAGATCCTTTATTTTCATACTATAGAATGGTTTTGAAGGATGTAATTTGATTAAATAGGATTTTAAAACCCCAAATTCAGTAGAAACATCCATTTGTATGGATTTAATCAATCTGGGAACTTCTATAATTATATATTATAGCTTCCATTTTTATTAAAATCAATTTATTTAATTTTTGATGTGTTTAAATTTTTAAAAGACCAAAACTAGTATCTAAATGCCTCTGAGATATTATCCAAGATGAATTTTTGAGTTATACAACCCATATTTGCATTAGTATAGCCTACTCAATGCCTCAAATAATCAAAACCTAGTTTTACTTTGTAAAATTCCTTTCTAATAGTCTCAAACAAATCTCAATCTAGAATGGTATGGCCTTGTATAGAATTGTAGGGCTAGGAATAGTGGAAGAATAGTTTCAAAGTTTTACAGGGCAGCCATGGCATCTATAATGGTGTTGAATGTCTGAGAAATAATAAAAATTTCATTGAGTAAAGTTTTAATATAGTTTATCAAAAATCTAGGGTTTGAGAGGACCCCACACAAGCTATGCAAAGACTTTGTTTTTTACTTGGAGATATTATTTATGGATAAATCAGATTTTACATGCCCAAGTAAAAAAAAAATCTCATAAAGCAAAAAAATAGGTTTATATATAAAATTCTCTCTTTCTAACTTGTAAATGCTCTTAGAGAACTTGGAAGGGCTAATTTTCTGTAAATTTTTGAAAGAAGTCAAGGGTTCCAATATATTTTTTGGAAGAATTTTATATATAGTATATGCTATTTGAAATGAATATTCCTTTTTTAAATTCTATTTTGTATACATTGGAAGTTGTAAAAGACATACATGTTGTAAAAGCATGAATACTAGTTGGAAAAATGCAATAGAAATTTATTTATTTTGATTTTCATGAGATAAGTTTGTATCTTGGTGAAATAAGGTTGTATTTTGGTGAAATAAGGGTCTAATATTTCATTTTTTTGGTCAGGTTAAGTTCAAAATCCATAAAAAAAACTATTTTTTTCTCTACATGGAGGTTAAGTGAAAAACCCCATAGAAGCATTGTCTTGTGCAAAGTGTTATTAGTGACTATGTTATTTGTTTCATTTATTTTGCATCGTGTCACACCAACTTTTATTTTTTGTACTTAATTTCATCTCAAGATGCCTAAGATTTAGTTTTTGCTTTCAAATGGTGATAGATTAACGATTCCTAATTATTTTGATCGGAAATGTTTGATGGAAATACACTAATTTTTAATGAGCTATGGGATATTGTAAAGAAAGAAATTCCTAAATTACCTATAGAATAGGCCAAACTTGATTTTTTAAATCTACGTGATTCTAAGGCCCTAGATTTAATCATGTATTGTTACACTCTGGATATATATATATATATATATATATATATATATATATATATATATATATATATATATATATATATATATATATATATATATATATATATATATATATATATATATATATATATGTGGGATATTGTAAAGAATGAAATTCCTAAATTACCTATAGAATAGGCCAAACTTGATTAGTTTAATCTACGTGATTCTAAGGCCCTAAATTTAATCAAGTATTACTACACTCTAGATATATTTAAGCAAGCCTAGTTCATCTTCTTCTAGTCAACAAAACTATTCAGGGAACTGTTATAGAGGGGGTTAAGGTTATAGAGGAGGAATATTTTAAAACTGAGGTAGAGGATATCATCATAATAATTATTTAAATCAACAATGTAGCCATTCTCATTCAAATGAGATGAATGATAGAGGATGTGGTCACAACTCTTATAGAGGCAGAGGTTGGCTAGATCAGAATTTAATTTAATAGATGTGGGAAATTTAGTCACATTTCCTCTCAGTGTATGATTCCTTTTGACAAGATTTAGAGGCCACAAAAAGTGACTAAGTCTAACTCTACTCAATATGCTAACCATGATTATGATGAGTCTAGAAATGTTGCTCATGAATTTGCGTTCACTGCTTTAAGAAACATTACTTATATGGAATATGAGGCTAGAGATGAAATCATAGATGTGTGGGTTTTAGATAAAGGACAAACTAGACACATGATATTTAGGTGAGACTTCTTTTAGAATTTCAAAGAATCTTCTCTCTATCTATTATCCTTAGCAGATAAGTCTATGCATACTTCATAAGGTCTTGGGTTTATTTGAATTTTCCTTTTATCAAATACTTGGAGAATGTTTTCTATGTTCCCACATTACAAAAGCATCTTTTTTCCTTGGTAACTATTTGTAAAAAATGTTATCAAATTGTGCTTGAAAATGGGCTCATTTATATCTATTCAGTGAAGTTTGGATATAAAACCATGTATATAGGATATGAGGATGGAAACTTGGTTAGATTGCATTCTAAAGTGCTTCCTCCCATAGTGGAATTTGTGGTAATTATTGATATAGGTACACATACTATGTCTACACATTGGTTGTAGCATCTTCGCTATGGACATTTTCATGTTAAATTTTTAGTATAATTGCATACATATGGTATGGTGAGTAGGTTTCCCACTTTTCACAAAGATAGTATTCTTGTGAATCATGTGTTTTAGGAAAAAAATCAAGAAAAAATTCGTAAGAATTCTTCATTATGAGCTAACAGATGTTTGCAGTTAGTTCATAGTGATGTATGTGACATGAAGAAGTCATCCATTGGAGGGTGTAGGTTTTTTTTTTGTTTATTGATGATTTTTATAGGATAACTTGGGTGTTTCTCATGAAAAATAAAATAGAAGTTTTCACTAAATTTGTTGATTAGTTAAACTTAGTTGAAAAATAAGTAGGTTCACACTTGGCCACTATTTGTTCAGATAATGGTGGTGAGTACTCTTTAGATGATTTTTTGTATTATTATTGTGATCATGGCATTCATCGATAATATAATAATGCTTATACTCCATAGAAACATTGAGTATCTAAACAAATGAATGAGACTTTAGAGGGCACAACTCGAGCTATGTTGCACTATAAATAACTTGATGATATGTTTTAGGCCAAAGCCATTGGTACTATAGTGTATTTGGGAAGCAAGTCCCCTATAGCTGCACTTTTGGGAAAAACTCCATATGAGACTTGGTGTGGGTTTAAACCAAAAGTTAAACACTTAAATTTTTTTGGATGCCTTCCTTTTTGCTTCAGTTCCCACTAAACATAAAACTAAGTTGGAACCACATAGTCAAATATGCATCGTTCTTGGATATTCAAAAAATAAAAAAGGGGTATCATTTACTTACATAGGATACATGCAAATTCATAATGAGTAGTGATGTGGTATTTAATGAATTTGGTACTATGAACACTATAGATATTGATTCTCAATTTGATAGGTTAGAGAAGAAGATTAAAAAAGACGATAAGAAATTAAATAATGAAGCCAAATCTCATAGGTTGTGGTATGAGATTAGTATCCCTTCTATTTCTTCCCCTTCCTCTACTTTCATAGGTTGATGACTTAGAAAATGTTGAAAATTCTCTAAGTCCTCCTTTGAATGGTGCACATGAGGAGAATTATGGTGTTCCTGATCTTAATAATCTAGATAAGTATCCAAAATGGGCTCAAAATACTTCTTATGATTTGAAACCATATGAATTTTGTATAATAGGTCCCATGAATTCTCATAAATAGGTGAATTATTCAATGGTTATTACTATTTCTTTCACTGAGCCATCCACTTTTGAGGAGGCTTATACTAAACAAGATTGCTAACATGCAATGAAATGTGAGTATGATGCAATACAAAACAATAATACTTACAATTTGGTTGATCCTCATCCACATGTTCAATGCATAGGATTTAAATGGGTTTATAGGACTAAGTATAAATCAAATGGATCCATTGATAAAGATAAGGCAAGACTTATTATGAAAATTTATGCACAACAAGAAGGTATTGACTATGAGGAAACATTTGTAAAAACTACACCATTCATATGGTCCTTTCCTTAGTAACAAAAAATGGTTAGAAATTACATCAGATGGATGTTAAGAGTGTCTTCTTGAATGATAATTTATAGGAAGAAGTATATATGAAACAACCCTAAGGTTTTGAGAAAGTGGGTGTAGAGCACAATGTGTGTAAATTGATCAAATCTCTCTATGGGATCAAACAAACACCTAGGGCTTGGTATGAAAAAATGGATTCATAATTGAAGATAGTTGGATTTCAACATAGTTAATCTAATGATACTCTATATTTTTTAGTACAACGTAATAAATTGGTGATTTTTTTCCTTCACTACTACCTTGGCATAGAAGTAATTTAGAAAGAGGAAAGTATTTTAATTTCATAAACTAAGTATATTTCTGAGTTATTAGATAGGTTGGAAAGAATTTTCTTAAACCTGTCATCACTCCCATAGAAAGTAAATTGAAATTATCTAAGGATTATGGTAACACTTTTATTGATGGCACCAAATACAAACAGTTAATGGGAGGTTTGATATATTTGATGATTACCGAGCCCAATATATCATTTTTGGTTGGAATTTTGTCTAAGTTTATGCATGAGCCTAGAGAAATTCATTGGGATGTAAAAAAAGAGTACTTTTTTATCTTTAGAGAATGAAAACATATGGCCTTGAGTACCATTGCAACAAGAACTTCAAACTTATTGGGTATTGTGATGCAGATTTTGGCAGATGTGTGAATGACAAAGTACCCACAATAGGATACACTATGCATATAGGTTTAGCTACCATTGCTTAGTGTTTTACGAAGCAAGATACAATGGTAAATTCATCAGTAGAATCAAAATACAATGCAACATGGGATGCTTCTAGATAAATTGTTTACTTATGCACATTCTTGAAGATCTTTAGATTTCTCAAATTGCTTGTACATAGTTATACATTGATAATAAAAGTGAAATCAAGATGTCCAAGAATATAGTATTTCATGCCAAAACAAAACATATTGATGTCAAATATTATTCTATGTGAATGTTGGTGGTGAATAAAGTACTTGATCCAATATATTGTCCAACTGTTGATCAGAGAACTAACATTTTCACAAAACCCCTTGACAGAATCAAATTTAAGAAAATTACAAAAATGCTTAGCATGTGTCTAAATAATTGACTTTTGATCATAGGGGACTTTGTTAAGACATGTTCTAAATTTTTAACTTATTTAAGGACTTCGTTAAGTTAAATAAAATAAATGTAAATGGGGCATGTTTCTTTTTATAAAGACACACACCTAAATAAATTAAGTTAGATTTTTGTTTGAGATAATAATAAAACTATGTTATGGGTTGCATTCTCATAAATAGTTTGTTGTAGAATTTAGTTGGTTTTTAATAGTCATGAGGTTAAAAATATATGTTCATGTCTGAATTTGTAAAATAGTCTAACGACATATTGTCACCCTTTTTATGTACTTTTTTTTTTCAAAATCAATAAAATGCTTGTGGATCTGCACTTAGTGGGCACAAGATTCAGCCTAAGTGGTTTATGTTCTATGAATAAACAAACTAGATATTTTCAATCATAAAATAATGCAATTAATAGTAAATGTAATTTTTCAAGTTTACTTGGATTTAGCATTTAGATTTGTGTATCATTTTTGAATTTTAAGAAATATGAATAATTTATTGTTTTGTACTTATTAAGTCACATAAATCAAAAATATAAGGTTTGGTTCAGATTATCAGATTATGGTGCAAATATTTCAAACTTTATAAAATAAATCAACAAGATTCAGAAGATTCATATAAGGGGAGATTATCAATGTGTTCATAATAAGGGACAAATATGTATATACTATAATATGTGATTGGGGCATGTGCAATGCATATGAAAATAATTATCAAGTTACATGTTTTAGGATTTTACATGTTTTCAAATTTTATCAAATTTGTGATAAAATGGCTTATGTATTTTACATGATCTATATCATGTTCACCTGATTGGCTAAGATTATGGTGACATGAACATTGTTCATGCACACACTATTATATTTTTCTAATTTATAACACATCATTGATGTGACATTGATGCTACTGATAGCTGAACACTTCTAATATATAAACTTGTTTGCAATAGTTGATTATTCCTACATGAGGCTCATATATGATATGAATTTAAGATAAAAGTTCAATATTATTTAAATGAATAGTTTAGCTAAGGTTTAGTTCCACCCCCACTTAATGGAGGTTTGGGAATTAACTGTCTTAAGTCATGGCCCTCACATCATTACATTTTCTCCATTGAGGCATGATCACCCCTAATTCTCTAATTCTTTAACATGAAGACCAATTATCCAATCCTTTAGTAGGAATCCCAAATATCTCATGCTTTAAATAGTAAGCATCATCTTGAATGATTCATAGGACAACATGGTTCATCCACTTAGAGGTATACTAATTCCTTGTTCCTTAAGTTTTAGAAAAAAATCATTTCACATATAGACATTAATTTTTTATATATTTAATTTTGAGTTACATGGAACATGTTGCACACTTATAACACTCTTTGAAATAAAAATGTGTTTACAAAATTAAGTGCATAGATTTATAAATTTACTCTATTATTTATATATTTACTTATTAGAATAATAAGTCAAAATACAGACATTTGTAGATATTAAAATATAATATTAGACACTAGAAAATGTCATTATTGACTTGCCTTTACCTACATGAATTGTGCTTAAACATATAGATCTCGCATACCCTTCTCTTCTATCCATATGCCTTCTATGTGTCTGACCCTACCAACTTACTATCATCCACATATAAGAATTCCCTAGTTTTTGTCTAATCTATTCACTACCATACTCATGTTATCTCTTAATCATTAGGTAAATATTCCTACCTTTGATACTAATTCATTAGACTTGGAACACTAAATAAAAATTCATGTGTGCCACCATGATTGAAATTTCTAATGCCAAGAATCAGTCATTTTTAAAATTTAAATTAATCTTACAAGTCAGCTCATAAATTTTACATATCAGTGGCTAGATAAGTTACCCAAATAGTTCAATACTTATACACAATAAGTCTAATCCTATTATATATCTATCATTATTAATCACTCATAAATATCACATATACACATTGAGAATGAGTACCCTAAACTTACTAAATTGAATGTCAATAAAAAGGAGTAAGCCATAACCAATTTTGAAGTACTTTAGCTAAGTCAATTTTTTAATTCTTCAAGTGTTAAAATCTAGATCATGTAATGCATTAATACTAGTGGATCATAATCACATGTATTCACTTATGTTGAGGAATTATGTGTGACTTGATTTCTCTCCTCAGAGTATTGGATACTAAGGTAGCACACAACCATTTAATGGGGAGTGGTTGGGGTGAGTTCAACCCATCACTCTTTCTCATTGTTATACATTAACCTACTATCAAAAGTATAACTAGGGAATTTAAGAGAAGGAAATAGGTTTCTATAGTTTCATACACAAAAAACACCTAATAATGCATACGAAGACATTTTCAAGCATGCATAGTTACATGTTCTAAAACATTGACACAACTTCATAGGATGAATACATATTTATTTATCAACACATTTGTATAACCACAAGTGTCTAGATACTAGAATACTCATTCTGAAAGATATATATACATTTTCCTAATATTGGTGAATTCTCATCCACTTCCAACCATTTGTATGACCTGCACATAGTCTTTGTGTGTGTGTGTGTGTGTGTCTACATATATATATATATATATATATATATATATATATATATATATATATATATATATATATATATATATATGATAAAAGGTCATGGGTTTTAAAGATCCTAAAACATACTACAAAGGAGAGAAAGATGTAACATTCATGCTCAAATAGGACACCTCTACCAACATCAATGAAACTAGTGAAACAACTACAAAAATAACAACTTGAGAGACCAAATCTAGACACAACCACATTATGGAACATAACTTATCACCATCAAATATGTTGTATCTAGGAATGCTTTCATGAATATTCTAACAAGTGTAGAATCTTGGGATCTTCTACTTGTTCTTCGTAGAATAAAGCCCACCTAGGTTGAAGGTCATACAAGATCGATTCTTCTGATTTTATTCTTTGTATGCATTTGGTCCACTTCCCCTTTTCTTTCATAGACTCTAGGGGAAGGGGTAAAATGATTTCAATTGAGTTAAAGTGTTGAGATTTATCTTTTGAAATAACATTGTTATCTTTTGGTTTCACCCTTGTAAATAGTGTTTCACTCTCTAGCTCTTTCTCACTAGAGATGACTTGATTAGGGGCTTCAGGAGCTGAGTCTATAGGCATCCTCTTAGGAACAACAACATTCAAACCTAATCTAGGATCTTCCTCTAAATCTGAATATTCCTCTAATGTTCTTTAAGGATCAATTTATGAATTATTGATATCATAGTCATTACCAACTATAATTTTCTCAAGGAGGGAAGTCTTCCACCAAGAAACCCCCTTTATTCACTTTATAACCTTGCAGGTTAAGTCCAAGTTCCCTGATTGAAAATAGTTTCTACGGTGAAAAGATAAATTCTCATAATCAATGGGTTCTTTCCAGACCATATCTTGGACCTTTAAATCCATGTATTCCAAAATATATTCAAAGATATTTAGGATAACTAGAGTATAGGAAAAAGTGGAATGATAAATGGTTTTAGCTTTGGAATCCATTTAAATGATTTCACCTAAAGTGTTCTCTATTGATTTAAAGTAGACTTTTATCTGAACTTGTAGGGGAAGGTAAGATAATCTAACCAAAATGGAACTTGTATTAAAAACCTCTAGAAGGGGGTAGAAATAAGGGTACCACAACTTGAACATCAAAATGATCTGCTACCAAGACCACATAGTGTATTGAAATATTGCATTATTATCTTCTAGTTTATAAAAAATAATAATAAAGAAACCCATACCACAAGGGTAGATATCAATATTACCTTTCATTGGTGATTTACATTTCTCTATGATCCAGTGATGTAGATTTAGGAGAGAGGACCAAAGGTTGGAGAATCGACAAATCATAGTATGGGAGGATAGAGCCAGCTCACAATCAAGAACTTTCATTAGTTGATCTCTTTTCAAGCTAACCAAAATATTGGCACTAGTTCGAGAAAGTGGCTTCCCTATCTTTATGGTCCTTGAGACTACCTTAACATATGAGTGGCATAAATCCATCTCCCATGCATTTTTTTCCAAAGTCCACTTTGTTTCTTTGGTCATGCCAATCCACTATGAGTTTTTTGGGGGCATTTTCCCACCCTTAGTTGTTGGGAATTCCCTATCTTCTCTTCTAGGCTCATGTTCATCACTATTAGTTATCGTTGGAGTAGGCCAAATAGTCCTTTCATTATTCTGTCTATTGCAACTCGATCTAATAGTAGGAAAAGGAGTGGTAGGGATATTCAAAAAATATGAAAGAATATTAAAACAATTAGTCTAAATAAAGTTCTAAAAATCTATTTAATCCTTTTAATAATTTACACATTTAATAATTCATAATTTTAATCATATACCCCCATGAAATGTAGATTAGTGTATTATTTTAATATGTTAAATAATGTAAACTTTTATCTTTATTAGTTTCATTAATAAAAAAGAAGTAAAACATGTTTTTGATTCCCTGTAATCTCTCTTTTGTTGTTTTGTGAAACCTTGTTTGTGTGCATAGGTTGGCATTGTAATATGTATAATTCTATTTTGGATGCTTAATATAGATCCATGTTGAGAGGAAGATAGAAAGTATTCCAAGATTTATGTAATTATAGTTAGCCTCATCTGACAATATCTTGTAGAGGATCATTAGTTCACAACAATATTATTAAGGTTGTATTTTATAACTCATGCATAAAATTTTAAGCATATTTTTTATTGATAACCATTGTAAGATGTTATTGTGAGATACAGTATCCCCAAAACTTGTTACATTTGTAAAATTATTAAAAATACTTGTAGATACCATTCTATTCTAATGTGTTATTTTATGACTCATTATGGATCACTGGGATTATAATGGGTCTTTAATGATTTTTAAACATAGTGATGTGTTATGGGTGTTTTGTTTTGTATGTCCTCAAGAGAATATCATGTATTAAATGCTTGTATAATTTTTTTTGGTTTTTTTTCTAATGCACAATTATATGTAGGTAGTTCTTATGCTTATGTAAACATTCTCATATGCTTGTAATGGAGGATTCTAAGAGTGGGGAGGAGTAATTGAGATAGTATCAAGTAACATTCTAATTGATAGAAATACAAACATGTAAAAAAAATTAGTTAGCAAGCCATGATTTGAAGATTTGATGTTATAACACATCTCATTTGAGATTGTATATGTTTTTAGTATGTATACAAACTATATTTATAGTCTTTTCAATAAAATGAAGAACATTTTTTTTAATTCATTTTATTTGATTTTTTTTGCATGTGTAATTTTAAAGTATGCATGGTCTAAATAATCTCTTCATTGAGAACTCTAATCATGACTACTTTAAAAGTGAATGCTCTACCATCATTATAGCAACTTTTTATTATCAATAATGGCTATAACTTGAATAAGAGATAAAGATTCAATATTTTTATAAATTTATTTATGGGATGAGCTAGCCCATTTTTATATATTTAAAGGGTCTTTTACGAATATTAGGTCTCTAAAAATATTAATCTTAGCATAAGGAGTAGATGGAGGCACAAAACCAAAATCACTAGGAGCACTAGACTCATTAGATAAATTGTAACCTCTAATAGGTAGAATAATAGCATTCAAAGATTTATTTTCAACACACACTTTCTCTTACATAAATTACTTACGTATATAAAACATATTTTGTTCCTCTCTAAGAATGTAATTCATGGCATAAATATAGTTAAGAAATAAAAGGAACAAATTTTACAAAGAACTCTACTTCATATTTACTCATAGTATTCATTTATTAACCATAATTAGTTCCAATGTTGTCATTTTTATCATTTTCATTAATATATTTTTGATCAAAGGAATTTACATCACAATCATTGGTATAATAAATGTTGTCATTTAGACATATGTATTTTCATTATTCAAATCATGTGTTTTGTAATAATGAATATAAGGAATATGAATGTCATCAATGTTGACCGTTTTCTTCTTCAAAGAAGTATGAGTAAAAATCAAATGAATTTTAATCAAATAAGTTTTTCAAGTATTCAATCTACTAATTATCCTAGTAAGTATATTAGATATAAATTATTTAATTATTATAATAATAAAACATAAAAAAACATGCAAAGAATCAGGGATAATGATATCACAAGTTGTAAAAAACACTAGATAAATTAGATGTGAATAAAGTACAACAACAGATATTATACATAAATATAGAATTAAACCCCAAGGTTAGATATTAAATAAGGAGATGTTCACCAAAATGTTATATGCAGATGACACACAAGTGTTCCAAAAAGTACACCAACCACATAAAATGGAAGGGGTAATAAAACATGACACAAAAACCCCTAAATAATGAATGTAAATATTAAATGAAAGTGATTTAAAACATTGATAATTGAAAGTAGATGTAGAGAGATTGAGAGAGGTGTACTTGATCTGTGACCTCTTTGAGTTCTAATAGTTAGTGAGAATTTTGGAATGAGGAATTTTAAGAAATACATAAAAGCCTCTAGAAATTACATAGTGATATCAAATGACGACCAATTTGACACTACTCTAAAAGCGTTAGAATAGATACAATATGCTCCCATGAATATGATGATCCAAAAAATGCTCAGATATGTCAGCCAATGGATTTGTATATCCATGGGGTCCAAAACTTCTTAAAACCCTTTATGAGTAAAAGATATCAAGAAATCACTTTTTCATGATAAAAACGGTGTGAGCAGATGTCATAATATTTTCCCATTTGATGTAACTCTAATTGTTCCTTAATCCAACCTCAATACCTATTAACAAACTAATAAAGAAAATAAATTTAAAATTTATTAATTAGGCCCCTTGAGATGGGGGTTATTTAGATATTAGTGTTGTGAGTTAAGGCTTAATGTAGTTATCGAGCATGTGAGTAACCCATACCAATGTGAGATAAGCCTCTACAATCACTCCTTATGTAAAAAATTAAAACTATATGATATTTCAATCATGAAATCCTTCTTTTATTAAAATTATGTATGCAAAATAATTAAATAGATAGAGAGTGGAATAACAATCTAACAAACTTCCTAGTTATTCTTAAAAAATGCAGTAATTTTTTTTTATTTTTTTGAAAACTAAACATTGAATATTCATTCAACCACATTTAGTAGTATACTCAAGTCATTAATAGAATAAAAAACTTCAAGTAGTAACAAATTCAACATTCGAATACAACAAGCAAAAGAATAAAAAGTATGATACATATTGTTTACTATCTTGATAGGGACATTAACACAATCTAAATTTCCATACTAAGTATTGTTACTAATTCAACCAGTTCCATAGATTTCTATAAAATCAAGATTACCCCAACATAGCCTAAGGATATAGACTTGATGCCCCCACCACAACATGGGCAACCTACATATCTACTCCTTAGAATCAGGGTCTGATATAGTGATCCTTTCAAATGTGATGGTATCCTCCACGAGAAGTCACCACCAAAGGGATTGAAACTATAATCCAAATAAGAAACAAACTAATCAGGTCTACAATCTCACAACTAAGTGATACACTCAAATATAAAACCTTACTATCCAGGGTTGTGTGCTTACCCAAACACTCTCTTATAACCTAGATAATAACAATGATGAAGGAATATACATTCCTAGTTCCATAGAGAATCAAATGCAAGGCACATAAATAAGCTAAGTATACAAAACATAGTAAGTCATACAGTACATAATAATCAAACCTATCATTCATTTATACTCTCAAGATTATATGTATGCATACATGTTGTCCTGCTACCTACTATGAATATATTGCTCAGGTAATAATGAACAAAATCAATAGGAAAATCAATCTAGGTGAGAGTCCAAACATACAACTATAATATGTATTACCTAAGTATATAATCTAAGCTAAAATATCCTTTGATATCCCATACTATCATTGTTCATGATCACTTTAGTCAAACATTAATAACCATAACTTATATATTTATTTAGGTATGGGTAAAGATATAATGAATACAATATGTAACAACCGAGTAATTTTCATACTATAAAACTCTATGACATCCCATACAGTCATAGGTCTTTGTGTTTGAGTATCTGACTCAACACCAATAACAATCTTACACCCAAATTTAATAATAAAGCAAGTTAAGATTATAATATCTAAGTATACCTTCAATAACAATTCAAAGATAACATAATCTCTAGGTACACCTCATGATGCACTATGTTATACTATAAATGTATAGCCACTTGCACAATTAACTTTCTCATGAAATATACCACATATATTTTTCATCCTTACAAGATGCAACATATTTGATCATGTTGATAAGTTTGCATAACAATATTGTGTTACATAAAGGCTATTTTATATGACTATCATTTATAATAGTTATCATAATAAGGGATACCTATTCAAGGTTAGTTTCCTATGCCTATGCTCTTTCCTTAAGCTACCATACATATCTATGATGTCACTTACATACATAGAATCAGGGTTAGATGTAGTTATACCAAACTATTAAAGGTAAACATGATTACTCACTAGTTCCTCATACAAATGCATACAAGGAAAATGTATAAATATATTCATTTATTATAGATAGAAGACTCGATGGTGTTTACAACCCTAACAATTACATCAAAAATGTATAAGCTAGGACTATTTATGTCCAACATCATTCTCATGTCCTCTTATACTATCACACTATGAATTTTAACTCTCATACAGAAAGGATATCAAATAGTGTGTATACCACTAAGTAAATCCACATCATAATATTATCTTCTCAGGTATAATATATACATATAGATAGGTTCCATATCCATAGAGTAAGTATGCTTTAGTTCTTGATTAGAGAGTCCTTACATAACCATACCAACTACGTATACATATCAAAGAACTTTAACATCATGCATGCAATAACAAATATCAATAAATACTACTCCATATGCTAGTACACCCATGTGTTGTTAGATTCTACTAAATAATGTGTATCATAAACAAACATATGTTTCAACTATGATATCACATAATATGTAAATCATAGATATGAATTGACATTGTTAATCTAACATTACTTTGGCCCAAATTTTTAAATAACATTGGTCATCTAGATCAATCAAATTCATAACACATCACTTGATTGGGTTATCCAAATCCATCTAAGCTTGAGAAACTATCTCACTACTTGGCTATATCATTAATGCAACCGCCTAATATACATATTAGATAGATAATCTAAAGCATAAGCTCATCATCTAGATAAACTAATCTACAGATCATGATCACATACATGTCATATATGATATTATTAATCATATATTGACAAAACCATGACCACCAAACATGACATCAAAAGTCTATATAGCAGATAATTTTAAGCATAATACAATTATTTATTTTAATGAAGTACATTTCAGAAAATAAAGATCTCTTAGACATTTTTTTGAATGGTTAATTTTGGTTTCCCCTAAGACCACAAAAATTAAGGAAAAGATTTAATTACCCATTTTCCATAATTTTAAAATAACACAAAATATGCATTGCCATAAATCATCATTTATAATAATGTTTCCTCATAAGCTTTATAATGTTTTCATTGCATATACAAGAAAAATCACTTATATTTGGAAATGATATAATTTCCCCAGCTCCTGGACAATTTACTTATGAGATTTAAAATAATGTTGACAACTAACTTGCATGAGATAAGGAAATTGATTTATTATTTACCATAAAAAAATATAAATGATATAATTTTCCTTTCTCCTAGACAATTTACTTACAAGGTTTAAAATAATGTTGAAAACTAACTTGTATGACATAGGGCAATTGATTTATTATTTACCTCAATAAAATATAAATGATATAATTTCTCCTACTCCTCGACAATTTACTTATGAGGTTTGAAATAATGCCAACAACTAACTTGCATGAGACACATCAATTGATTTTTCTATTTACCTCAACAAATATTTCATGTATGATAAGCTTTTTAATAAGATATACCCTATTATATTTACATATATTGATCTTCATTTATGAATTACTTTCCCCTATATAATTTTCAATTATATCATAATACATAAAATATAATAATTAATATTTTATATTTTATATTATCTTTATTTTCAACTTAAATTATATATATATATATATATATATATATATATATATATATATATACGTTTAGTTACTAACAATTTATTTGAATAAATATAAAATCAATATGTTTACACACACACACACACACACACACACACACACACACACACACACACGTGTGTGTGTGTGTGTGTGTGTGTGTGTGTGTGTGTGTGTGTGTGTGTGTGTGTGTGTGTGTGTGTGTCTGTGTGTGTGTAAACATATTGATTTTATATTTATTCAAATAAATTGTTAGTAACTAAATGTCAGTCTCACACTATCCATCTATTTATAAAACATAAAATATTTTGCAACGTTAAATGTATTAAACTTGTGATAAAAAGAAACATGACTAAAAAGGAAGGCATTTTCTCTTTGAATTTCTACGCCTAGCTAAGTTAGGCAAAGAAATGAAAAGAAAAGAACTTGATATGGTAATTATGTTTGTTTTTGTTAGACACCCAGACTAATTTTGGAGGTTTTAAACCAAGATAAGATAATAATAAGCATTCTTAAAGGAGGAAATAACTATTATTTACAAATATTGTATATGGTAATGTCAATACTCTCAGACAAAAGGCTTGATCCCTTTAAGGCAAAGGGAAACTTTTGGGTTTGTTGAAAACATCCTTTTTAAATCTGTAATCCAAAATTATCTTAAACCATTAAATTAATTATAGTTGATTGGGAGATTAGAAGTTGATTTGGGTATATGTGAACATATAGGAATTTTAGAATTCTAAATTAAACATATTTTTTCCTGGCTCAACCATAAAAATGTGTAAAAAGTAAAAAATCAAGGCATGGATCTTTAAATTGAAATTGGAACAACATTCATTTTTAGGCAAACCAAGAAAATATGTCAAAACCAAAAATCAAGGCATGAGAAAACATGGCATGGCGCAAAAATGACCCACAAATAACTTGAATGATTTTATACTATTTGAAAAAGTCTCAAGACTAATTTCATATTAAAAATAAAAAAATCAAGACATAATATTTATGAAACAATGATCAAAACTAACTATTAGAAAACTAGGCCAATCTTAAGGTATAAAAATTATAGATCTAAAGAGTTTTTATGAACAAATACAAACGATAAAAAAAATATGAAAAATGCAATGTGAAGAGAAATGGTACCAATGATACTCTAACGTAATAAAATGAACCAAATGTATAAGAACATGAAAAAATCACTAAAACTACATAACTTGTATTAAATTTAGGTGTCTACATTGAGATGCCTTTCATGCTAAATAAGTTCATAGTATTATATAATTGTACAATTTAGACTTTAATATTTTCCATTAAACCTAATAAATTGTAACATTAAGACTTAGAAATCATTATATAAAATAACATATTAAATCATTTTTAAATCTTAAATATTTCACAATGATGCTCTTGTTTTTACATTAAATATCTCAATTTTAAAAATTACATCAAAATGTCTATAAATCATATAAAAATATTACATAAATTAATATTTCATTTTGAAATGTCATTCGCTCCTTCTTCTCCCTCTCTTCTCTATTCTGATGACTATAGTGCTCAGGGTTTGAATTTAGCTCACAAAATGGCAAAAGCATATAACATGTAGGAAAAAGAAGGAAGATTGTTGCATTCAAAACAAGGATGCAAGTAGAAAAATGGAATGCCTACGAAAAATGATCCAGGTATATTACAACAACATAATCTAGTCAAGAGACATTCATAGTTGTATGACATAAAAAAGATTGGATTTTCTACTATTCTAGATATTGATGGGGAAATTTAAGGGTCCCTTTTGCCATAGGGCCACCAAAGAAGGTAGTTAGATCCTATTCTAAGGTAATTAGATATAGACCACATTCCTTACAACAGTTAAATCTTAAGTTGAATCCACTCAACCCAACAATTTTAGAGCCCTTAGACTCCTTTGACAAGGAAGCACTAAAAATAGTGTTGAACAATGAAGATTTGTACTCAGATTAGGGGGTCATGTGTCAGTTTAATAATATTTGGCAAAATCTCATAGATCTGAATGGTTGGATCTCCAACCATTAGAAACCCCTCCTAAAATGTAATTTGGACCTATATCCTAGCACAAAGGGCTTATTTATAGTTATTTTTCATCTGATTTAAAATATAGAGTTGATTCAAGACCTACAATGGAGTTAGGACTAGCATCAACTTTTAATGAATCCTTGGTTTCCAAGGTTCAATCCACTCACTAAATATTTCACTAATAGACCTATTTGTGCCCATTTACCCCATCTCCCTCTTCTCTTTTGTGTTGATTCTTGTTTCAAGGCAATAGAAAACACCATAGGAAAATTCCAATAGACTGATATTTTCCACCTTTATGTTCTCTCATACTACATTTTCTAGAATCCTAGTAACTATTGACATTTCTAATGATATACATGCCTCAATTGATCTGGTTGTTGAGAATTGTGTTTGGACTCAACCCCTGCATTATGAAGGTCTACCCTTTCAATGTTACAAATGGTTAAATATAGGGCACTTGACCACAAATTGCAGTAACTAGATAACAAAAAAAATGAATGACCCAACATGGTGGAAGGATTCCCTCTAGAATCATCTAATAGTGTTTGGAACCGGATACCTCGAGAGTGAATCTTCAGATTTACTTGAGGAAGATTCACTCATTATAAGAAAGGTTTATCATAATTTTTAGGCTTCAATTGTATATCACATGGATCATAACCCTAAATTTGCTTTAGTTGAATGGATTATGGTCGCAAGAAGTTTAGTAGAGGCCAAGGCTCTTACCTCACAAGATAACAAATCGTTGGGTTCAAATAAGGTCCTTCTGTCTCCTTCAATTGGATCTCTTTCTATAGGTAAAAAAAGTTGATAAAAAATCAAAGTTGAAACCAAAGGCTCCATTAAAGGAGCCAATTTCTCAAATGACATATTTCATCCCTTACACTTGGAAAAGTCCATCCCCTTCTTTAAGGAGTTCTATGGGATTGGACCGAAGTAAGAAAAAAGTCAAAGGGAAAAAATCCAAAGGCGTTGGATTTTGCTAGTAGAATGCTTGGCTCTAATAAAAAAAGGGGTTGGTCACTTGGACAAAGGTTTGCCAAAGATTTATTGTTTTTAATTGGTTTGTAGTGTCTTGTTGTTTATTTGTTATTTTATCACTAATTAGCTATTGGCAGAGCCATCTCATGTAAACTTTAATATTTAATCATATATTCATTTGTCCAAAGTTTCGGGATGTTTCAAGACTTATTATTTAACCTATCAAATAATAAATATATCAATATTCTATTTAATTTTCTAATTATATGAATAAAAGATTTTTAATTAATAATATTGTCTTTTAATGATTTAACTTGTTACATTTCATATACGAAGTTTGTTTATTATGTAAAAATAATTACAATAAAATGATTTTAAATTATACTATTGAAAACAGAATTGTAATCATAAAATACATTTTCTACTAAAAAATAGAAGTTAAATTGTAAGATTCATGCGGAGCTGCCAAGTGATTTTATCTTCCTTGAAATATTCTTGAGATGAATAGTTTTATTCAATTAAGAATGCATGAATTAGTTTTGTTGTGTTGGCCGCAGAGAGAGTAGATCGCTCCCTGCGGTTGCTTGATCAGAGATCGGTCGGTAGGCAGGATCGGCCGGGGAGGCTATGGGTGAGAGGGGAGGTCACTTATATATTCATATGGGTTTATGCCTTCTCACGAAATGCATTATTGGTCTTACTATCTGTCCTGAGATAGCCAGATACATATATAGGCGACCATTGATCTCACTTGTTATCTATTCTATCGATGGCCCATCTAGATAGCGAAACAGATGAAATCGTGAGATGGTCCATGATTGAATATGTTTATGTAATCATACTTAATATTATGGTATGGAAATGTGGTTATCTTTATTTAAGTATTTTAAATAATAATATAATTTTTTTATAAATTATAATAAAACACACACACATTTTATATATATATATATATATATATATATATATATATATATATATATATATAATTTTCTATTTTATAATTACATTCTATAAATACAAAGTTAGAAGTGGATGTCTTCTTTCGTATAATTTTTAAAAATATATTATATTTATTAAATTTTAATCTTTTAATTTGAATTTAAACAAAAGTTTAATGTTATATAAAATTGTATACAAAATGTTATTATTTTTTTGTTTATAATTATATTTATCAAATAAAGTGTGCCTAATTAGTTTTTTTGCTAAATAATATGTGAAGCCCAATAAATAAAATCTAAAGGTTACATAATGAATGTTTTTTATGTTTTATTTTGTTTTGTTTTGTTTCATTTTGTTTTGGTTGGTTGGTTTGTTTGTATGTTTTTGGATAGATATTTAGGGGAAGGGCCTTTATTTGTATAAAGATAGATTTAAAAAAAAAAAAAAAAAGTAAGGTTCTAGAGAAGACATAGAGTCAACCAATTGAAAGTAAATCCAAAAAATATTGCAACTAAAATAACGAGGAACAAACTTCGAGAAAACAAAAATGCAAAAACATTACAAAAGAAACAAATGGTAGTAAAGAGTACCAAAATCAAGCCTTAGGGTGCAAACACTTGTGAGCAAGACCTATATGAGTAGAAGAACCTTCTCCAGCGTCTCTATTGTGCTTGGATGATGTAATCACACCACCCAATCCTACTGCATTCACCATCAATTAAAGACAACTCTACATGTACCGAGTGACTACGCCTAGAAATCGTCGAGCCACCACCACCAGAGATTCTAGCTAGCTTCTCTCCATACCTGCCACCACCACTAGAGATTCTAGCTAGCTTCTCTTCATAGCTGCCACCACACCCTTGTTATTAAAAAAATCCATTAGGAGTTGTGTTGTTGAAGCCAAAATCCATAAATCAAAATGATTAGTATACCAAGACAGAGATGGCAAAGGTGCCAACCATTCATGCACAATGAAATCAAAGGGGATGACATCCAACAGACTGGCCACCAAAATCTTGATAACTTCATACATTTTCATAATGCAAGCTTCTAGCTCACGAAAAATCAACATAGGAACCAAACCCAAGCACTATGTGACAGTAAAGGGTAAGGAAGAGCTAGTTGTCTCTAGATATCTATTTAATTATTTGAGTAGACCACCCCACAGTCCCTTCCAAACCAATGTCTCTACCACAATCCTTACCACCTCACCATTTATTACAACTTGTAATAGATTACTAGCAAAGATTGATGCCACATTAGCATTAGTTTCATTCCTCCAAATAACATGCAAATAATCTTCTCCAATGATGGTCTTGATAGGCTCCAAGACCTCCATGTTTAGCAACCAGAAGACCATCCTCAACTAGAAATTAGAGACACTATTGTGAAAGGCCATCTCCCTTTTCTTTGTGCAAAGAGATAGAATGGGGTCAATGAGAGCAATGTTATCTGCTATTGCATTCATCATCATCATTCCAGCACATTACATAAAGTAGATGGAAGAATAGATTACATAAATGGTTGAAGATATAACCCATTTCATTTTATGTTAGTCATCTCATCAAACCATCACACACCAAAGGAAAATATGGCTAATAAATCATCTGGATCAGTCAATCTACATTAAATCTCCAACATAAATTGTAATGATGTAAGGGTGGAGAATTAAATTTGGCCAATCAAGTCTAAGCCTGACCACCTTCCATACTTGTTATTTGTCACCTCTTCTAATTAGTTAGCACCCTAAGAAAATCTACCTACTTATTTACTTCCCTAAAGTAATGAGCAACTGACCATGACATTATCTCATCTAAGAGTGGCCAACCAATGTTGAGGATGTTATTCAATTGCTATGCATTGGCATGGAGGCTACAAATAGCTTCCATAATGACATTGGAATCACACTCAATCACCAAATGTTAAATGCCATAATGACAAGTAAATTGAATACCTAGAAATACCACTTATGCCTTGGCGTCATTGTTCGTTCCATCCTATAGACTCATAGATGAGACTCGGATTAGGGAGCCAATACAATCCCTAATGCTACACCCAGCATCCAAAACTCCTAGATTCCCATGTGCTACCCCTTCAAAATTCAATTTGAAAAACCCTACAGAGGGAGGGGATCAAAAGGCTACAATGCAATCTTGGCAGTTGAACTTGATTACTCTTGACCCATTAACGAGGGAACACTATATTTTTATGAGATACTCTTATACACATATCTAAAATATTGACGCATCTAAAAAAGAAATAAAATTATAAGATAAACATGCAATGATGTTATGGACAATGTTTTAAGACTTTAAAAAATATGATTTCATTAATATAATTTATAATATAAAATTGAAATAAATAAAAAATTATCAAAGTTAACTTGCTAGTATTTTAGAATTAATAATGTAAACTAAATTTTATAATAATATAATTTTAATTATTTATTAAATATATTTTTTTTCAAATCATTTTCAATCTCTCCAATTAATTAAATAATAAATTATTTATATATATTCTATAACATTTACACCTTCCCAATATTAATTATTGTCCATAAATACTTCCGAATATAAATTGTAACCATATATATATATATATTCCTAATCGAAAAGTAGTACATTGAACATCATTATTATCTTTCATTTGTACTAAGATTAGATATAATTATAAATTGATACTTAGAATATTGCGGCGATAACGTTTTCTAACCCTGATATAATTTGTCAACAAAATTGATACTAGTATTTAACAATGGGCACAATGTGTCTACTTATAAATAGATATGGCCACTTAAAAGTTAAAATTTTAAAATTAATTGATGAATAGTTTTAGGGTTAGATTGATTGGTAAGTTATTAACATTTATTAAAAATAAATTCAGGATTAAAATTTTACTCAAATAAAAATATAAATTAATTTTATATTATGGAATGCCGGCCAACCTAATAATAACAGTTCTAAACTTAAATGACCTGAATGCTCCATCACTGTGTTTAAATCCTTGACCATGTTAGAAATTCAAGATTAATTAGAGATAATTTCTCCCACCTCCCTCCTTTTGTCATGCAAGCAGTTAGCTGCAGTTAAGCAATCAGTTAGTAAACTGACAGTAAGCATTCAGTTAGTTAACTGATAGTTAGAGATTAGTTAGTTTAAGTAGTTAACAAACAGTTAGTTAAACTGTTGGAGAAGCAATTTAGTCTCAGTTAGCATGGAGTTAATTTTAGTTAGTTATGCAGTCTAATTTCAGTTATTTTTGGATTCAAATCTATTTAAAGATGCCTTGGGCACAGCATTGTAAGCAAGGAAAATTGAAGATCAATAAAATCTTTTTCTTCAAGATTTGCAGTAGCAATTGGGTTCTATTTTTATTTTCTTGTTTAAGTTCTTGTTTTGTATGCTCTCTTGATTCTAACAAATTGGTATTAGAGCCTGGTTAGGATTTGTGAAGCAGAAGCACAAACAGAAGTGGAGATTGAAGAAGTGCGCAATCGACAGATGCAGATACTAGCCACAGTCAAAGCATGAAGGAAGAGCCAGCAGGGAGCGCAGAGACCGACATCGGCAACATAATCGACATCGGCCAACTCCCTGACTGACATTGGCAAGGAGACCAATGTCGGTAGTATTATTCGACCAATCGTGGCAGTATAATCAATGTCAGTGACTATATTTTTAAACAACAAACCAGAAAGCCATTTCAGCATGAGTAATGGCAGTGAACAACAGTATTTCATAGCCTCAAATTCCCATTTTCAATGGTAAGAATTATGATTTCTGGGCAATTAAGATGAAAACTTTGTTTTGCTCACAAGAAGTTTGGGATCTGGTAGAGAGTGGTTTTGTAGAACCGCAGGATGAGGCAGCATATTTGGCATTAAATCAAGCACAAAATGACCAGCCTAAAGAGAACAGAAAAAGATACAAAAGCTTTATTTATAATCCAACAGGGATTGGATGAATCAATTTTTTCTAGAGCAACAATAGCAACAAGATCTAGAGAGGCATAGAAAATCTTGGAGAATACCTATAAAGGTAATACAAAGGTAAGAATTGCTAAATTGCAATCTCTTAGGCGAAGTTTTAAAAATTTGCAAATGAATAAATCAGAATCCATAGACCAGTTTATGGGTCAAGTGTTGAATATAGTGAATCAAATTAGATCTAATGGAGAAACAATCATGGATCAGAAGATTATAGAAAAAATACTCAGGAGTTTACCCAGTAAATTTGATGCAATAGTTGTAGCTATTGAGGAAACCAAAGATTTGGAATAGTTATCTGTAGATGAATTAATGGGTTCTTTGTTAATACATGAATCCAAAATGAATAGGAAAAACACTTCTCTTGAGAATGCTTTCAAGTCACAGGTATCATTTGGTAGAGGAAGAGGAAGAGCAAGGTCAAACTTCAAAGGAAGAGGTAGAGGAAGAACTGGAAGGAACGATCCAGATCAAGGTGAACACAGTGATCACAACTAAGCAGTAGAGGACGTGGCAATAACCACTACCAGCACAGTTCACAGAGGTTTGATAAATCTAATATTTAATGTTATTATTGTAAGAAATATGGACATTATGCAAGTGACTGCAGAATGAAACAAGGATATGTGGAAAAATAGAATGCTAATTACACAAGTGAATCTAGTTCTAATCTAGGTGAAACGAGCTTATTCCTCACTTGTCAAGTTACTCAAGAAAAAGCTAGAGATATTTGGTTCTTAGATAGTGGATGGAGTAATCATATGACATGAAATAAAGAATTTTTTGCTAGTCTTGATGATTTTGTAAGATCTGAAGTTAAATTAAGAAATGATATCAAAGTGGATGTAATAGGTAAAGGTGTCATAAATGTTTTATCAAAGAATGGTGAAAGAAGGTTTATACCTGATGTTTATTTTGTACCTGGACTAAAACATAATCTTATGAGTATTGGACAGTTAGTACATAAAGGTTACAGAGTATCTTTTATGGATAATGTTTGCACAATACTAGACAAGTTTCCAAGTGACAGGTTGATAAGAAAAGTGGAGATGACCAAGAATCAGTTGTTCCCTCTTTGAATTCAGTGCATCCAAGGAGAAGAGGAATCCCACTTCAAATCCATGCAACTAGACCAATCATGGCTATGGCACTTAAGGTATGGACATTTACATTTCAGAGGTTTGAATTTGTTATAGAATAAAAATATGTTGAAGGGTTTACCACCAATAGAAAAGCCAGGAAGTTCATGTGACAGTTGTATTCTAGAAAAACAACATAGAGAGAGCTTTCCAGTAGGAGGTTCATATAGAGCTAAGGTAATATTAGAGCTAGTCCATAGTGATTTATGTGGACCAATGCAAACTAAATTATTAAGAGGTACTACTTATTTTCTAACCTTCATTGATGACTTTAGCAGAAAGACTTGGATATATTTTTTCAAAAATAAGTCTGAATCCTTTGGAAAGTTTAAAGAATTTAAGGCAATGGTTGAAAAGCAGAGTGGCCATTATATCAAGGTACTTAGATCAGATAGAGGAGGTGAATATATGTCTAATGCATTTCAAGATTTTTGCATATATCATGGCATCAAAAGGCAATTGACTACAAGGTACACACCACAATAGAATGGTGTAGCAGAAATAAAGAATAGAACAATCATGGAGATGGCTAGAAGCATGTTGAAAGCCAAACACTTATCAAATGAATATTGAGCAAAAGCAGTAGCAAGTGCAATGTATATTTTGAATAGAAGCCTGACAAAGAGTGTTAGAGATTGAATTCCACAAGAAGCGTGGAGTGGTAAGAAACACAATGTACATCATTTTAGAATTTTTGGTTGTATAGCGTATTCTCTTATACCATCTAAATTGAGAAGAAAACTTGATGATAGAGGTGAGAAATGCATTTTTATTGGCTATTTTGAAGAATTAAAAGCTTATAAGTTGTACAACCCTATTTCAAAGCAAGTGATTATTAGCAGGGATGCTGAATTTAAGGAAGAAAAAGCATGGGATGGTAGCACTATCACAATTAGAGCACCAATTCCACAAATTGAAGAAGAATTTGAAGAAAAACAAAATTTGCAAGGTGGACAATCCTCTCCACAAGCAGGCACAAGCACTCCAATAAGAACACCTAGGAGGTTTGAACAAGGCGAATCATCTAGACATGTATGTCACCCTACTCCAAATTCACAAGTAAGTGATGAATCAGATCCAACTCTTGCTACTTTAATATCAAGAATTATAGGTAAGAAAATAAGAAGTTGAATGAGATTTATAATCAAGAAGAAGAGAAATTAGATTTGGTTTCAAATTTTGCTCGTTTTAGTCATGATCCTATGTATTATGAAGCAGTTGAGAGGAACATTGGATAAAAGCAATGGATAAAGAGATGAATGCTATTGAAAGAAATCAAACATGGGATCTAACTACTCTACCTGAAGGTAAAAATTGTATAGGAGTCAAATGAGTTTATAAGACTAAATTTGATGTAGATGAAAATGTTAAAAAGCACAAAGCAAGGTTAGTAGCAAAAGGTTTTGCACAAGAACATGGAGTTGACTATAATGAAACATTTGCTCCAGTTGCTAGACTTGATACTGTTAGAATGGTTTTATCAATAGCTACTCAAAATAATTGGTATGTATATCAAATAGATGTAAAATCAGCTTTCGTGAATGGTTTTCTAGATGAAGAAGTGTATGTGAAACAACCCATATGTTATAAGTGCAAGGACATGAAGAAAAAGTCTATAGATTGAACAAGGCCCTAGATGGTATCAAGCAAGCACCAAATCATGGTATAGTAGGATTGATTCTTATATGATAAATAATGGATTTAGCAGAAGCAATAGTGAGCTTACTTTGTACATAAAAATCAACAAAGAAGGTCAGATTTTGATTGTGTGTTTATATGTTGATGATTTGATTTTTACTGAAAATTTGTTTGTAGACACTTTTAAATCATCAATGAAAAAAGAATTTGAAATGACAAATTTGAGATTAATGAAATATTTTTTGGGAATAAAAGTTGTACAATCAGAGAAAGGAATTTTTATCTGTCAAACTAAATATGCAAAGGATGTGTTAAGAAGATTTAAGATGGTGAATTGTAAACCAACACCTACACCAATTGCTACAGGGACCAAACTTAGCAAAGAGGACCAAGGGTCTAATGTTGATTCTAAAATATTCAAAAGATTAGTTGGCAGTTTGATGTATCTTATAGCTACTAGACTAGATATCATGTATGGTGTCAGTTTAATCTCAAGATTCATAGAGTCACCAAAAGACTCACATTGGCAAGTTGGAAAAAAGATATTGAGATATGTGGCAGGAACTACAAAATATAGAATTTTATATTCCACAACTAACGATTTTTGTTTGATTGGTTTTACTGATAGTGATTTTGCAGGTAGCGTTGATGATAAGAAGAGTACTTCTGGACATGCCTTTCTTTTAGGCATAGGTGTGGTCACATGGGCATCCAAAAATCAACCTATAGTGACACTTTCATCAGCTGAAGCAAAGTATGTAGCAGCCACATCAGCAGCATGTCAAGCAATTTGGATGAGAAGAATATTGAAAGATTTATTACAAGCACAGAAGAAGTTTACACCAATCTTTTGTGATAACAAATCAGCAATCGCATTATCAAAAAATCATTTGTTTCACAAGAGGAGCAAGCACATTGATACAAGATTTCACTTTATCAGAGAGTTAGTGAACAATGGAGAAATCCATCTAGATTTTTGGAGATCTAAAGATCAATTCATAGATATATTTACAAAGGCATTAGCAAAAGAGACCTTTGATTATTTGAGACAAAATTTAGGCATTGTAAATGCTAAAGTTGTAAGTGGTAAAAATTAAGGGGGAGTGTTAGAAATTCAAGATTAATTAGAGATAATTTCTTCCACCTCCCTCCTTTTGTCATGCAAGCAATTAGCTACAGTTAAGCAATCAATTAGTAAAGTGATAGTAAGCATTCAGTTAGTTAACTGATAGTTATAGATCAGTTAGTTTAAGTAGTTAACAAACAGTGAGTTGAACTATTGGAGAAGCAATTTAGTTTCAGTTAGCATGGAGTTAATTTTAGTTAGTTATGCAATCTATTTTTAGTTATTTTTAGATTCAAATCTATTTAAAGATGTCTTGGGCGCAGCATTGTAAGCATGGAAAATTGAAGATCAATAAAATCTTTTTCTTCAAGATTTGCAGTAGCAATTGGGTTCTATTTTTATTTTCTTGTTTAAATTCTTGTTTTGTATGCTCTCTTGATTCTGACAGACCAATAATCCCCTGCGCTCAAAAAGGCGAAAAAAAAAGGGGGTATCAACCTCTAATCTGCTTAATTTTCTTGCTATTTTTTGCTTCTCAACAATGGATGGATGAAGATGAATTTGAATGCCTGTCATGAACATATGCATTATAATCGTCTATTATTTAGGTTAACATCGCCGAACTTTACCAATACGTACATCGATTCCTTGGCCGAACATTCCTTTTAAGTGTTTTGTTTATATGAGACGGAAGACTATACGAAATTTCAAATGATTTCATGGTTACAGTTTCTCACTTTCCACAACATGACATTATCTATAATAATTAAGCATTAGCTAATTTAAATTTATGTCTTCTAAGTCCTTTTATACAATCTGCTATGTAAGAAATGTCAGACATTAAACAATGAACTGGACATCTTAAAATAAGATAAATACACATAATAAAATGAGAAATATATGATATTAAACAATGAATTATATTTAACATTCTCGTCCATCTCCAACATTTGTCAATTTGCGTTAGCAATAGCTTAATTAGCAAGCGCAGGCAGAGTGGTAAGGGTGGTACTCTGAAAAATAAAAGTTGCAGCGCTCAAATCTCAATATTTGAGTATTTAATATTTTTGGTTGGTAAAACTTGAAAGATGCTACAGTATAAGTTGCAGAGCATTTAAATGTAGGTTGTGGGATGAAAGTGGACAAAATAGTTTATACTGGTTTTGAATGGGAGACAATTAAACCCATGTTACTGGTATGGATTCCTTCATAATCCGTAACCATTCTTTGTCGGATTTGTTTTTTCAGTGGAAGATGAAGTGTAACATAACATGTTGAAGATGCTCCCTTCAAACTATACAAACATAAAATTAAACCGTTAAGATTGTAAATTACATCCTTATTCTAAAATCTTTTAAAAAAGTAATTCTCTAGTTCTTTCCGTAGATCATATCGGAAATAAAAGGAATTTGACTCCGAAGGAAATTGTTAGAATATTTAAGTCAGTGGAAAACAAACACAGAATTCTTTACTGCTGCCAGTTTGGTTGATCGTCTGCACTTATGTTATTGCTTATTCACACATTAGTGTCTTTGTAGCAAAAGCGCTTTCCAAAACAATGAAAGGAATATGGTATTAGTAATCACGTTAATTTTCTTTGGTTATTCACATATTAATGTCTATGTCGCAAAAACGTTTTAAAAAAACAATGAAAGGAATATGATATTTGCAATCAACGCATTTTTTATTATTATTTATAACTATGCGGATTTTCGAAGGGAATCTAGCTTAAAACAATGGAAAAAAGATATAACAAATTCAGTACAACCACACTCTTTTACCAGTAGAAAATAATGAAGCCTAAACTAGAAACTGACAGACTTGGTCATGCATGTCAGATAAAACAATAAGTCTGCCCAATACAATTAAAAGACTATAAAAACAGCAAGGAAATGATTGAAAAACAACAATCAAAAGAACTTTAAGGCCCTTGAACTTGATTTTTTAATGAATTTAAAAACTAACAAGATAAACAAAATTATTAATAGGCCAAGATTCTGAACAATAACTTGTATTGATTCGTATTAAAAGAATTAAAATAATTATAAACTCAAATTATGTTTAAATAACCCTCAACTCAAAAAATAGAATTTACATGCAAAATTCAAAAACAACTAAAATCTAAAAAAAAATGCATATTTTTAAAATCTCTTGAAATATCTAAAAAATCTTTCAAAATATCTTAAACACTATAATTAGACTATGGGATGAAATTACATTGAAATTGATGTCCGGTTCTAAAAATATACTTGTTCTAAAAATAGAGAAAACCCTAAAAATAATTGAATAATAATTTCAAACTCTTAGATGATCATGTATGGCCTCCAAAAATATCAAAAACATTACTAGGCTAGTAAAATGACCTATGACAGTAACAAATTTTTTGATATGGTCGTTTTGGCACATGAAAGAGCTCAAACGGAGCTACAAGTCAAAAGTTATGGCCTCTAGAAGGTTGGCCTATTTTTCTACATCACTCTCCTCTGGGTGAAAACAACTCAACTCCTGTGAGTTGCCATAATTATACTGTCACTATTTTTTCCAGTCAGTGTTTTTCATCTCCCATTCTCTAATCCAAGTGTTGTCTTCTTACTACAATTCTTCCCACTAGACCAAATACATGTTGTAATTCCCTTGTCTTGTGCTCACTGTCTTTATATTGAAAACCTACACTAATTTTTCTTTCTTCTTTGAATCTTACTGCTCTCAATTTAATTCTTCATCTTCGTCATCTTCACCATCTTCTCCATGGAATTCATATAAATATGAAACATTAAATACTAGAGATATATCAAAATTCTGTAGTAAACTTACCTCATAGGCATTATCATAGATTTCTTTTCACAGTTCTGCATGGTCCAATTTTCTTTTACTTTAACTTATTGTATGTGTTTTTTGAAAATATTTCTTTTCTCAAGTAAATCATTACCAACTCTCCTTTAAATACCTTGGATCTTCTTCTGACATCCGCTAATGCTTTATATTTCATATTACTTTCCTACAACTTTCTTCTTACTCCCTGCAACTGTTTCATATGCTCTGGAAACACTTCTACATCATCATTAATTTGATTTCCAATTGACAATTATACCAAGTCTAAAATGCCCATAGAATTTCTCCCATAAATAATTTGAAATGATGATTTTTTTGTTGATATATTCACTGAATTATTATATGCAAACTCAGCTTATGATAAAGCCAAGTTCAATTTCTTTGGCTTCTCTCCCACTATGCATCTCAATAAATTTTCTAAGCTCCTCTTCATAACTTATGTTTGTCCATATGATTATAGGTGATATGCACTACTGAATTGTAGCTTAATACCCATATTCTATCACAAAATCCTCTAAAAATAACTTAATTTTTTTTGTCCTTATCTTAAGTTATAGTTTTTAGAATACCATGCAATCTCACAATATCCATAAAAAAATAATTTTGCAACTCTAGTGACACCATTCATTTTCTTACATGCAATGAAACGAAGTATTTTAAAAAATCTATCTACAATAGTAAAAATTGAATCATTACCTCTTTGTGTGTTTGACATTCCCAACACAAAGTCCACACTCAAATCTATACATGGTCATCTTAGAACTGGTGATGACATGTATACTCCAGTATTTTGTGCATGTCCTTTAACCAGCTAACATATTTTTCACCTTGAAACATACCTTGTCACATCTCTTTTCATCTTTAGCCAAAAATACTTTTCCTTCACCCAAACTATTATCCTCGTCTTACCAAAATGTCCAACCAAGCCACCACTATGTAATTCTCTTATTATTTTATCTTGTAGAGATCCACTTAGAATGTATAATTATTTCCTTTTAAAGAAATAACCTCCCTGTATAAGATACTCATCATGAATAGCAACTATCCTGCCTGTTAATAGATTCTTTCACTTCTCAACTACCTTACTAAAATATGGATCAATATCGTATAATTCTTTGATAGCTTCAAATCCAACTACTTCACTCACCATACTAGTTAATAATGCTATCCTCCTATTCAATGCATCATCTACATGATTCTATTTTTCTGATTTATGCCTTAACACAAAAATATACCCATATAAGAAAGAAACCCACTTTGCATGCCTTCTATTCAATTTTTTTTTTGTATTCACATACTTCAAAGCCTCATGATATGTAAATAGTATAAATTCCTTAGGCACCAAGTAATGCCTCCAATGTCTTAATGATTGTATAATTGCATAAAGTTCAACATCATAAGTAGAATACTTTGTTTTTACCTCATTCAATTTCTCACTAAAATATGTTATTGAATTTCCTTTTTGACTCAGGACATCACCAATTTTCACAAATAAAGCATCATAATCAATGTTGAACACTTTATTAAAGTTTGGTAACACTAAAATTGGTCTTCTATAATCTTACTAAAAAATTCAAAGCTTTTTGTGACCACTCTAGTCCATACAAATTCCTTCTCTCTCATGTATTCTGTTATTGGTGTCACAATACTACTAAAAATTTTAAAAACTTTTCTGTAAAAAGTTGGTAAACCATAGAAACTTCTCGCCTTTGTAATATTTTCTAGAATATGCCACTCAATAATCATCTTTTTCTTTTCTTCATCCATTTTCATGTTATTTACCGAAACTACAAATCTTAAAAATAATAAACTATTTTTCATAAACTGCACTTCTTCAAATTCGCATACAACTTCTCTTTTCTTAACAAATCCATTACCATTCTCAAATGTTGTAAGTTTTTTTATTTAGTCTTAATGAATATCAAAATATCATCAAAATAAACAACCACAAACTTCCAAATATATTCTTGTAGCATTGTATTCATCACGTTCATAAATGTGTTAGGTGCATTAGATAATTTAAATGGCATCACCATCCACTCATATAAGCCATCCTTAGTCTTGAATGTAGTTTTCCATTCATCTCCTTTACAAATTTGAATTTGATAATAACCACTCCTTAGATCAATCTTGTTAAAATATTTTTCTCTTGCAAGTAAATCCATCATATTATATAAACAAGGTATAGAAAACCTATACTTTATTATAATTTTGTTAATTACTCTACTATCCACACACATTTTTTTATCTTCCATCTTTTTTTAGATTTAGCAACATGGGTGTTATACATGGACTCATAATCTCCCTTATCACCTTCTTCCTTAGGAATTTAGTAACTTATTTATATAATTCTACATGTTCTATTCGATTCATCTTATAAGCTGCTTAATTGGGTAGAGCTGATCTTGAAATCAATTCAATGTGATGTTGAATATCTCTCTTCGGTCGTAAACTATCTAGTAAATCATCGGGCATAACAATTACATATTATTTCAACACTCTTACTAATTTTTTTGGCATTCACACCATTTTTATTTCTTCATTCTTTGCTACTAATACATAACATCCCTACTACCTTCATATCTTGGATAAATTCTTTAGTAGAGAGCATGCTTTCTATTTTCTCTTGTTTTTTGTACCACCTTTTCAAAAGTGTATGTGTTCTTTGCTCCATCACGAATTACGCTCCTATCAAATTTCTACGATCTACCTAATAATAAATCACTTGTATCCATTGAAATAACATCACACCATATTTCAACATTATAATTTTTTTTCTTATAGAAAACTTGATTAAGCACCTTTTATCTACTATAACTTTATTCCCTTTCTTAAACCATGAAATCCAATAAGGATTAGCATGCTTTTCACATTTCATATTTAGTTTCTCAATTATTTCCTTAGAAACCATATTTTTAGAACTACCACCATCTATAATTATTTTGCATACCTTTCTATCCAAAATGCATCTTGTTCAAAAAATATTTGATCATAGCCATGTATCACCACCTTCTTTGTTCTGCACTTGTTCCTTCCTTGGAGTGATCATGTTTTTTCTCATCATGAGATTCTCTCCAATATTTATTGGTGCAACTTTAATATTCTACTCTTCTATTTCAACCGCAACTAGATTTACTCTTGGGCAATATTCTTGCCTCCTTTCTTGATCTAGATAGTGTGGACACTCAAACGCTCTATGCCTTTCTTCTCCACATCTATAGAGACATAAGATCTATACTAATTCAAAAACCATCCTCAAGCATAACCATAACCTCATCCTCTCTAAAATCCTCTTTCTCTTTGTTGGTATTGAAACCCTTATCGATTATCATCTTGCCTTTTTGCACCACATGATGATTCTGATCTGGACAACAATTCAGATGATAGTTTGGGTGATGGGTCGACCCCATTTGATGGTAGAACTTCTGGGAGCCATAACTTTTGAACCGTAGCTCCAATTGACTCACCGTTTGAACTGTTGGAAAGATAATAATGAGGGAAACATCATAAGATGGCATAGAGCTTTGCTCAATGAATTTGGACCCCCTAAGACCCAAAGAAAGTGTCTTAAATTTCAATTTTAGTATTGCAGTCTAAAAATAGTAAGTTTCTAAAAATAGTAATTTCTCAAATTTTGTATTGTTGTAAATCATGAAATTCAAACCAATTCATCTCCCTCGAAATTGGTGACCTTCCATATCCTCCCCACACCTTCAAAACGTGTATAAATGAAGATGTAACCTGAAATAGAAATTAGACATCTCTTCTCAGAGATAAACATATGTTTGGGTCTGCAATTTTTATAAATAAAACATCTCTTTTCAGAGATAGCATTATTTGAATTATGTTGTTCTTATTTTTGAATTATATTTCAACCAAAGCTTTTTGAGTTTTGGATTAATGGTATCAGAGTGGTTTGTCTTTAGAGTGTATGATCTCGACGATGAGGTCAGATTACAGGAAGCTTGGGTGGAAAATAGAATCAATAGAATATCCACCTATTCGCTCCAAATGAATTCAAATGGCAGACAATATCGAGGCATCTGATCTTTTCAAGGAAATTGTGAATGAAGCCCTCTAACAATAAAAAGCACAGATGCTACAACATTTCACTCAAATTCTCCAACAAATCTCGATGGAAAATTCTAGCTCCTCATCCGCACCTGCACATCCTTTCAGTGCCCCAACACCCTTCAAAGTTCAGGTGAATTTTGATATCCCTACATTTGAAGGCGAAATCAATGCTGATGCAATAGAAAATTAGTTGGATCAATTGTCATCTTATGTTTCTTTAAATAAATTCACCGATATAGAGAAGATTACTTTTGCTCTTCTGAAAGCATAATTGCCTGTCAAAAATTGGTGAGAAGTGTACAAAAAGAGATTCAGTGCAGATGATATTGGCCTTGAGATAAAACCTACACGGGATGATTTCATAGATGCTATAAAGGAAGAATACTACCCCATTGGAGCACATGATGATCTATATATAGAGTGGCAACAACTTCCCCAAGGTAAGGAACAATCTGTTCAAGATTACACTGACATTTTTCATTCTCTATCTATGAGATTGGGCATCCAAGAAAGTGAGAAACATAAGATTCTCAAACATCATGGCAGACTATAATGGTACATTCGGGGAGAAATAGAACTCTTCAATTTGGATACCATCGGTGAGGTATACAAGTTCACAGTGAAGATTGAGTAGAAGCATGGAAGAATGAATATAAAAAATCAGTCTTCAAAATAGAAAAGTGACAAAAAAGGTCAAACACGAGGCCAAAATTGGAAGCAAAAGGAAAGAAAGACTAGGAAGTGGTGTGATTATCACAAATCTAGAACTCACTCCAAAGAATAATGTCGAGCTATCAAATCACTACTTTCTGAGTCACAATCCTCTGTTCTACCTCATACAGACACTGCAGTCAAAGAGGTTAAAGAAGAAATTATAGATGCTGATCCTGAAGCCATTGTTGCTTCATCATAGACACATGACAAGATGCTAGATGACAAGGAAAGGTTGTTTCACTCTAAGTTATGGGTGAAAGTTAAGCCTCTACATTTCATTCTTCATAGTGGAAGTCAAAATAATTTAATCTCTGTTGATGTTGTGAAAAGCCTAAATCTGTCTATGAAGCCTCACCCAAAACCATATAGTATTGGATGGTTGAGTCCAGGGAGAAACCTCTGTGTTACCCACCAATGTCTTCTCTCATATGCAATACAACCTTTCCAAGATGAGGTCTTATGTTATGTGGTCAATCTAGGTGTTTGGGATGTACTTTTTGATCAGCCATTCATGTATGATCGACATGGTATATATGAATCAAGAACTAGAAGGATCACTCTCACTCTTGGAACACGGTGCTACAGGGTACTAGAAGTACCACCTTCTACATCTATCTCTCTGATTAGTGCCAAGAAATTTGTTCTCATGGTGCACAAGCCACAAGAATCTAAAAGGTCAGATATTACATCCCTGACTACATAAACAACACAACAATAGAAGTAAATAGATATCGAGCTGAAGAAGTTCACAACCTTCCGTCAACAGACTGATGGTCAGATAGAAATGGTGAACAATCGAGTATGCAACGGGAATCAAATCGAAGTAAAACTACCACACTTAATGAAAAATCTTGATGGAATGGGGACCATTGCTTCTCAAGGAAGGAGAAATGATCTGGACAACAATTCAGATGATAATTCAGGTGATGGGTCCACCCCATTTGATGGCAGAACTTTCGGGAGCCATAACTTTTGCACCGTAGCTCCAATTGACTTGTCGTTTGAACCGTTGGAAAGATAATAATGAGAAGAAAATCATGAGATGGAATATATATTTTATTAATGAATTTGGATCCCCTAAAACCCAATAGAAGTGTCCTAAATTTTAATTTTAGTAGTGCGGTCTAAAAATAGTAAGTTTTTAAAAATAGTAATTCCTTGAATTCTGTATTATTGTAAATCATGGAAGTTGAACCTATTCATTTCCCTCAAGATTGGTGACCTTCCATATCCTCCCCACACCTTCAAAACATGTATAAATGAAGATGTAACCCAAAATGAAAATCATACATATTTTCTCAGAGATAAGCATATGTTTGGGTCTGCAATTTTTATAAATAAAACATCTCTTTTCAAAGGTAGCATTATTTGAATTGTGTTGTTCTTATTTCTGAATTATATTTCAACCAAAGGTTTTCGAGTTTTAGATCAAATTCACCTTTATTAAACCCACCTCATCCCATTATTAGAGGGGATACACCTCTTTTTAGACCAATAGATGTCCTAATATTCTATCTTTTTTTTGCCTTAAAAGCTAATTGATAAGCTTTTTCTATGTTATGTATTATATGCATGCTTAATTCATCTTGAATAGAAAATTTCAAACCAACTACATACCTTGTAGCCATATATTTTTTTGTTCAATCATGCTTCACTCATATGGAAAGCTTATAAAATTCATCTGTATACTGTGATTTTTTTACCTCAAATTTTGAAAACTTTTGTATAAGGTTTGTGCATAATCCACAAGGAAAAAAATTTCCCTCAACTTCTTCTCCATATTTTTCCATAAATTAATCTTTTCTCTATCTCTCTTTCTACAGGTGACTAAATCATTACATGACCTTTCAATTTCATGCATACAAACTTTACCTTCTTGTGTTCTCTCAAAGTCTTCCACTCGAAGAATTTGTCCATGCTATTCATCCAATCTATCAACTCCTTTGGTTTTAAACTACCTCCATAATCTAGAACATCAACTTTGATTCCTTCGTTTCTTCCTTCTAAAGCTTGAACCATCATCTCTCCCATCAATGGTAACTGCTCTTATTGTTCTTCTTCTTAGTGATTTTTTTCATCATGATATGTATCTTCTCCATCACCAGCTTGTCTCCTTGCTTGATTGGTGATAACCTCTATTAATTTTTAAAATTACCTCTATAGTTCTTGTATAGTCAAGTTCATTTATGCTATACCTTCTCATCCTCTCAGCATTCTTCTCTTCCCTAAGATTTGAACTTGCTCTGATACTAGATAATGAACATAAAAACTAAGAAGATAAATAAAATTATCAATAGATAAAGATTCTAAATAATAACTTGTATTGATTCAGATTGAATAAATTGAAATAATTACAAAACTAAACCATGCTTAAATAAGCCTCAACTTAGAAATTAGACTTTACATACAAAATTTGAAAAAAAACTAAAATAAAAAAATGTCTATTTTCAAAATCTCTTAATATATCAATAAAATATCTTAAAATATATTAAACAATATAATTAGACTATGGGATGAAATTCAACTTAAGTTGATGTTCGATTCTAAAAATATACAATTTTCAAAAATATAAAAAACCTAAAAAAATAATTAAATCATAATTTTAGACCCTCAGATGATCACGTATGGCCTCCTAAAAATATCAAAAATATTGTTAGCCTAGTAAAATGACCTAGGACAACAAAAGCTTTTTTGATATGGTCATTTTGGCACATGAAAGAACTCAAACGGAGTTACAGGTCAAAGTTATGGCATCTGGAAGGTTTGTCTATTTTTCTACATCATTTTTATTTTAAGGTATGAGGGTCATGTTTATTGGTTCCAATTCCTGCTATCTCTTCCTCGTCTTCTTACCATTAACAATCACCCAATCACCACCTGTCTCCACTTCAGGTAAGATAGGAATGGTTACTTCTACGACAGTTGTTGATTTGATATCTTTAATAGAACCCGAGCCATAACCTCTTCTCTAGTCTCAAATGATTCTAAAATAAATTTAGTCTTCAAAAAGGCTCTATGTGAGTCAAGTTCCTTCTCCTTAACTGGAGACTCCATACAAGATCACTATTTTTCTTAATTGGATTCAAAACATTTGCTGGTGTTTCTAGATTTGTATTATCATTATCTGTGTTTCGATGTTCTTTGGGACCATATATTTCACTGCCAATTACCACAAGAATATGCTCAGGGAGGGCATTCTTCCATCAGAATATTCTCTTATGGTCAAGATTTTTATAAGAAGTGGCTATATGTCTTGTTTCAAAACAACTTTTGTACCGAAAAAGTAAACTTTCATAATCGAGAAACTGCTTGCAAGCATGATCTTGAACTTTCAAATCTATAAACTCAAAGAGATCTTTAGATAGGTCTAGATTAACCAAGATCTAAGCAACAATAGTATGAAAGAGAGAATTGAGATCCATTAATAAGAATTTGCCCAAAAAAATTCCTATGGCTTTGAAACAGAAATCTATCTAAAACTACAAAAGTAAAAAAGGCAGTGTCACCCAAATTGGTCTAACATTGAAAACCTCAATATGAAGGTAGAAAGATGGAAACCAGGGTTTGAAAGTAAGAATGCTTTTATTCCATGACCGAATGAGATTCTAAAATACCAAATTCAAATCCTCTATAAGATCAAAAAGAACAATGAAAAAAAATTTACACGGGGAAAAATTCTCATGTTCCCTTTCATCGTAAGTAACCAATTCTCCGTAATCCACCAATTGAGATTGAGAAGAGTATGCCATAAGTTGAAGAAGCCACAAATCATCCCTGAACTTGGCAAGTCGTGTTCTCTTTCCAGTAAATTTTGTAACTGCTCTCCCTCAAAAGAAATCGATAAATTTTCTTTCGCTAGGCCCAACGGCTTGAATCCAGCATGTTTGCCTTTAGTAAAAGCGTCATCAAACCACATTCTTAACACAGCTTCAGCAACAACAGCACTTTTCAACGCTATGGTATTGTTGATAGATAAAAGGTTGTGCTGTTTAATTATATATATAAATTTCTTTTGAAAAGTAGTGTTAACTTAAATGTTTTTAACATATAAATTTTCTTTCAATTATATCCTAGTCTGAATTAGATAAAATTAACGAGAATAGTGAATAGAGCAAAGGAAGTATGCAAAAAGTTATAATTAAATTATCTATTAAATAATATGATAGTTTTACATGTTCTACATAACAATCGGCAAATTGAAGATAACAATACACACTTATTATCTATTGACTCGGAACTAAAAAAACTACTACAATTATGAGTGTTCCTCAAACTCGTCCATATACAGTAAGTCAGAGAATTTCACCCGAAACTTTGACAATCATCGTTATTTTATTATACAGTCTCGTCCTGTTTCAAGCTTTTATGTATTTATAAAATGGACTTGAAAGCCCATTCGCTTTAATGGTCTCTTGTCAAAACTTTGGTTCCCTTAAGTGTTTATCTATAATTATAAAAACCATTGCTATGGATAGAAATGGAGATGTATAATGATTGAATTATGCTTGTAAATCTGAGTTTTTACTAGTCGAAATCTAATGAGGGTAGTAAACTGCTCATGTTTTTTTAATAAAATAGTTTTTTACCGATCAACGGCCTTCGTGCATATTTGCTTTTAATATAGTCTTTTTAAATTTGTTTCTGCATTCTGGCTTCAATATTACGAGGTTGGATTACTTTTTTAAGATTTTATATGTTAATGTTTTGGAGATGCATTTGCCATTCCCTATATAAATTGGATTTATGCAGTATTTCTCACTCACATAGGTCGGTGGACATTAATATCTAAATTAAGTCATTTACATAGGTGGGTCTCATTAGTGGACATTAATTTTTAAATTATATTATATTATTGTTTATAGTTATGAATTTTTTTTAAAGCGTTTATATTTTCAAACACAAAAATCATTTTATATTTTTGATCATTTATTTAATATTATTATATATGATTTTTCATATATAATTCAATTTTTACCCATTCAATTTTGGAGCTTAATTATTACTTAGTATCAAAAATTAAATTTGAAAGTCATTTTTATTTGTTATGATTTTTTTTAATAATTATTTATTTAATATTACTTTTCAAAATATTTTTATAATTAAAAAAAAATATTAAAACAATTTATTTATATATATAACTTTTTATTTTTTTTCTATAATATTTTTAAAATTTCACTTTACATTTAATGCAATTCACCAAAAATATTAATTGTATTTTACAATTAAAAAGCAAAGACACGGTCATATGGCCATCGAATTTATCCCCACTTTCTCTACCAGTATCCTACACTCAACATTAAATTTATATTAACTGTTGGGATGAATCTCTCATCCACCCAAGCTTGTTACCATGTATGATTTCTGTCAATATCTTTGTCCGATACTCGTCAAATTCTTTGATCTCATTTACAAAAGGTCAAAAAGCTAAAAAAAAAATCAATGCTTCTCCAGAATGCGTGCACGTGAAATAACATGCTCATCTGGGATATGAACTGCGCAAGGTTTGAACACGAGACCTGCATAGTTTAAAACTATATAATCCTCAGATTAACTCTTATATCATATAGGGAAACGATCTGTTTTGTTTTGTTTTGTTGTTCTTGGATATGTGTTTGTTATCATCATTTGCTATCTATGTTTCGATGTACTTTGTGTTGGAATTAAATGTAATCTTGTCTTCTTGTAATTAATAACTTTAGCTGGTAGTCCTTCCTATAAGCTGCTAGTCCTTCATAGTCCTTCCTATAAAGGCACAATTTTCCATCTAAAAATATATTAATGTAATAAATGTTTCTAGATTGTCTAGAAGCAATCGAAGAATCTAGAATTTTTTTGGCTTTTTTAATATAGCCTTATAAATTTTCATAACTGTTAGAAACTGAAGTCAACAGGGGATAATTTCTCTACTTGATGTTCAACTCCCTGTTCCACCTCCCTCACTTGTTCGCAGCTCTCATGCATGCAGCAGCAGTTAACATTCAGTTAGTTCAAGCAGTTAGAGAAGCAGTTCAGTTTCAGTTTGCCTGCAAAGACTATAATTAGTCTTCAGTTTATTTTTTCAGTTATTTTTGCTTTCAAATCTATTTAAAGGACCCATGGGTGCAGTCTTGTAACACACAGATTAAGAAGATCAAGAAGATTAATAAAAATCTTGTTTTTATGATTGTTGTAGCAATCTGAGGGTTTCTATTATTTATTTTTTCTGTTATTATTTGTCTTTTGTCTCTGACAAATTGGTATTAGAGCCAAAGGCTAGGAAATCAAGAAGACCATAGAAAAGATGCAGCTGAGGGACGTGGAGAGCCAACAGAGCCAAAGGAGTGAAGACCAGTCAACATGGTGCAAGTTGAAGAAAAGACAAAAAAAAAGCAGAATCGTGTAGGTGTGAAAGTGCAGGTGCATTGAAGCGCAGGGTCGTGGGGACGCCGTATGCCAGGATTTCGGATCTCGAAGATGCCACAGCCAGCTTATTGAAAGCGCACCAATTCAAACTTGGCGAAAGGCAGTTATATGAAAATTGTGTATCGGGCGTGAGGAGAAGCCGGTGCCTGATAAATCACCTGTGGCAAAAAAATCCCTTGTTGACGAGAAGAAGGTAGGCAACGCTGAAAAGAAGCTGCACAAGGAAGGAGGGACCAAAAAGGACAAAAAGAAGCAATCAACGCCCAACAGTTCCATGTACGGAGCGTAGGCGTTTACAAAGAAAGCGCGTATGGTAACAAAGCTTGAGGACTAATTTCTTGTATGTAGGTATCGATCTATGATGATGTCGTCTTATTGAAATAAGGATGGAGTTTGTTGTTGTATGAAAAGTAATTCCATGGGAATCACGATCTGCGCAAGTCAGACATGCTGAATTGGCAGCCAAGCCCAAGTCAAGGTCTCAAACAAGCCGATGTGCCCTGATTGAATCCCCTGGTAGAAACAGTCTGAAACACATTGGAGGACGGAGAGTATACACAAATTGCAGCCACTATTCATTGTCATCTTTCAGCTTGAGACATGGCAATGAATAATGGTATTTTTCAGCCTCAAATTCCCATTTTTAATGGTAAGAATTACGATTTTTAGGCAATTGAAATGAGAACATTGTTTTGCTCACAAGATGTTTGGGATTTGGTAGAGAATGGTTTTGTAGAACCACAAGATGACGCTGCCATCAGGTATTATCTTGAACACAAAAGGAAGAACTTAAAGAGAACAAGAAAAAAGATGCAAAAGCTTTATTTCTAATCCAACAGGCATTGGATGAATCTATTTTTTTCAGAGTTGTAGCAGCAACGAGATCCAGATCGGCATGAAAAATCTTGGAGACTACCTATAAAGGTAATACAAAGGTAAAAATTGCTAAAATGCAATCTCTTAGGAGAAGTTTTAAAAATCTGCAAATGAATGATTCAGAATCTATAGACCAGTTTATGGGTCAAGTATTGAATATAGCGAATCAAATTAGATCTAATGGAGAAACTATAACGGATCAGAAGATCATAGAAAAAATACCTAGGAGTTTACCCAGCAAATTTGAAGCAATAGTTGTAGCTATTGAGGAAACAAAGGATTTGGAACAGTTATCAGTAGATGAATTAATGGGTTCTTTGTTAACACATGAATCCAGAATGAATAGGAATAACATTACTTCTCTTGAGAATGATTTCAAGTCACAGGTATCATTCAGCAGAGGAAGAGGAAGAGGTAGAGGTAGAAATGAAAGGAACAATCCAGTTCAAGGTGAAAACAATAATCAAAACTACAACAATAGAGGATGGGGCAACAATCACTTCCAGTAAAGTTCACAGAGATTTGATAAATCTAACATTCAATGTTATTATTGCAAAAAATATGGACATTATGGAAGTGAATGCAGAAAGAAACAAAGAAATGTGGACAAACAGAATGCTAGTTACTCAAATGAATCTAGTTCTAATCCTGGTAGCTTATTTCTCACTTGTCATGTTACTCAAGAAAATGCTAGAGATATTTGGTTCTTAGATAGTGGATGTAGTAATCATATGACAGGGAATAAAGAATTTTTTGCTAGTCTTGATGATTTCGTAAAATTTGAAGTGAAATTAGGAAATGATAACAAAGTGGATGTAATGGGTAAAGGAGTAATAAATGCTTTGGCAGAAAATGGTGAAAGAAGGTTTATACTTGATGTTTATTTTGTACCTGAACTAAAGCATAATCTTATGAGTGTTGGACAGTTAGTACAGAAAGGTTACAGAGTATCCTTTATGGATAATGTTTGCACAATACTAGACAAGTTTCCAAGTGACAGGGTGATAAGAAAAGTGGAGATGACCAAGAATCGGATGTTCCCTCTTCGAATTCAGTGCATCCAAGGAGAAGAGGAAACCCACTTCAAAACCATGCATCTAGACCAATCATGGTTATGGCACTTAAAGTATTGACATTTACATTTTGGAGGTTTGAATTTGTTACAAAAGAAAAATATGGTAAAGGGATTACCACCAATAGAACAGCCAGGAAGTTCATGTGACAGTTGCATTCTGGCAAAACAACATAGAGAGAGCTTTCCAGTAGGAGCCTCATATAGAGCAAAGGTAATATTGGAGCTAGTCCATAGTGATTTATGTGGACCAATGCAAATTTCATCATTTGGAGGTAGTTTTTATTTTCTAACCTTCATTGATGACTTTAGCAGAAAGACTTGGATATGTATTTCTCAAAAAAATAAGTCTGAAGCTTTTGGAAAGTTTAAAGAATTCAAGGCTATGGTTAAAAAGCAGAGTGGCCTTTACATCAAGGTACTTGGATCAGATAGAGGAGGTGAATATATGTCTAATGAATTTCAATATTTTTGCAGATATCATGGCATTAAAAGGCAACTGACTACAAGGTACACACCATAGCAGAATGGTGTGGCAGAAAGAAAGAATACGATAATCATGGAGATGGCTAGAAGCATGTTGAAGGCCAAACATTTATCGAATGAATATTGGATAGAAGCAGTAGCATGTGTAGTATGTATTCTGAATAGAAGCCCAACAAAGAGTGTCAAAAATCAAATTCCACAAGAAGCTTGAAGTGGTAAGAAGCATAGTGTACATCATTTTAGAATTTTTGGTTGTATTGCATATTCTCTTATACCATCTAAATTGAGAATAAGAATTGATGATAGAGGTGAGAAATGCATTTTTATTGGCGATAGTGAAGAATCAAAGGCTTATAAGTTGTATAACCCTATTTCAAAGAAAGTGATTATTAGCAGAGATGTTGAATTTAAGGAAGAAGAAGCATGGGATGGTAGCACCATCACAATTGGAGCACCAATTCTCCAAAATGAAGAAGAATCTGAAGAACAAAATTTGCAAGGTGATCAATCCTCTCCACAAGCAAGAACAAGCACTCCACTAAGAACACCTAGGAGGTTAGCACAAGGTGAATCATCTAGTCATGCATGTCATCCTACTCCAAATTCACAAGTAAGTGATGAATCAGATCCAACTCTTGCCATTTTAAGATCAAGATTTAAAGGTAAGAAAATGAGAAACTTGAATGAGATTTATAATCAAGAAGAAGAGAAGTTAGATTTGTGTTCAAATTTTGCTCTTTCCTCTCATGATCCTATGTATTATGAAGAAGCAGTTAATGAGGAACATTGGTTAAAAGCAATGGATGAAGAGATGAATGCCATGGAAAGAAATCAAACATGGGATCTAACTAATCTACCTGAAGGTAAGGATTGCATAGGATTCAAATGGGTTTATAAGACCAAATTTGATGCAAAAGGAAATGTTGAAAAGAACAAGGCAAGGTTAGTAGCAAAAGGTTTTGCACAAGAACATGGAATTGATTATAATGAAACATTTGCTCCAGTTGCTAGACTTGATACTATTAGAATGGTTTTAGCAATAGTTGCTCAAAATAATTGGAATGTATATCAAATGGATGTCAAATCAGCTTTCTTGAATGGTTTCCTAGATGAAGAAGTATATGTGAAATAACGACCAGGTTATGAAGTACAAGGACATGAAGAAAAAGTCTACAGATTGAAGAAGGCCTTTTATGGTCTCAAGCAAGCACGAAGAGCATGGTATAGCAGGATTGATTCATACATGACAAATAATGGATTCAGTAAAAGCAATATTGAGCCTACATTGTACACAAAAATCAACAAAGAAGGTCAAATTTTGATTGTGTGTTTGTATGTTGATGTTTTGATTTTCACTGGAAATTTGTCTGTAGACACATTTAAATCAATAATGAAAAAATAATTTGAAATGATAGATTTGGTATTAATGAAGTACTTTTTGGGCATAGAAGTTGTACAATCAGAGAAGAAAATTTTTATTTGTCAAACTAAATATGCAAAGGATGTGTTAAAGAGGTTTAAGATGCTGAACTATAAACCAACACCTACAACAGTTGCTACATTGACCAAAATTAGTAAAGAAGACAAAGGGTCTAATGTTGATTCTACAACATTCAAAAGACTAGTTGGTAGTTTGATGTATCTTACAGCTACAATACCAGATATCATGTATGGGGTCAGTTTAATCTCTAGATTCATGGAGTCACCAAAAGACTCACATTGGCAAGTTGGAAAAAAGATATTGAGATATGTGGCAAGAACAACAGAATATGGAATTTTATATTCCACAACTAATAATTTTAGTTTGATTGATTATACTAATAGTGATTTTATAGGTAGCATTGATGACATGAAGAGTACTTCTCGACATGCCTTTCTTTTAGGAACAAGTGTGGTCACATGGGCATCCAAAAAACAACCTATAGTGACACCTTCATCAGCTGAAGTAGAGTATGTAGTAGCCACATCAACATGATGTCAAGAAACTTGGATGAGGAGAGTATTGATAGATTTATTACAAGCATAGAAGGAGTCAACACCAATCTTTTATGACAACAAATCAGCAATTGCATTATCAAAAAATCATGTTTTTCATAAGAGGAGCAAGCACATTGATACAAGATTTCATTTTATCAGAGAGTTAGTGAACAATGGAAAAATCCATCTGGAGTTCTGCAGATCTGAAGACCAATTGGAAGATATATTCACAAAGGTGTTAGCAAAGGAGACCTTTGATTATCTAAGACAAAATTTAGGCATTGTAAATGTTGAAGTAGTTAGTGGTAGAAATTAAGGGGGAGTGTTAGAAACTGAAGTCAACAGGAGATAATTTCTCCACTTGATGTTTAACTACCTGTTCCACCTCCCTCACTTGTTCGCAACTCTCATGCATGTAGCAGCAGTTAACATTTAGTTAATTTAAGTAGTTAGAGAAGCAGTTCAATTTCAATTTGCATGCAAAGACTAATATTAGTCTTCAGTTTGTTTTTTTAGTTATTTTTGCTTTCAAATCTATTTAAAGGACCCATGGCGTAGTCTTGTAACACACAGATCAAGAAGATTAATAAAAAATCTTGTTTTTATGATTGCTATAGCAATCTAAGGGTTTCTGTTATTTATTTTTTTTGTTATTATTTGTCTTCTGTCTCTGACAAGAACTGGTTGAAAACTGAGATTAAATTGTATTTTTTTTTAATATGTTCAAAGTTATTACATAGAATTATTGAATCATATAGAATATTAATATTTTTTGTTCATATTTCATAAATAAATATATAAAAGATGTATAATGTTAAGTATATATTGAAATGAGAGGAACTCTTTGATTAAACAGTTACAGTTTAAGAGTATTTATACTGACAAAAGTACTCATAATATGATCCTGACCTTAACAGTTGAACTCTCTATTACTATTATTACACTACTAACAAAGAGAACTGCAGAACCATAGTGATAGAGAAAGCATAGCCACAAAATGGAACATCAGCAATATGCTCAAAGGAAATCATCATAATAGCATTAAAAGAGAAGTGTATAGCAGCTGTGAGAGAGAACAACAAAGCAGCAGTTTAAGAAAAGAACAAAGCAAATATGCATTAAGAAAACAATTAAATCTAATTTTATTTATGTAAGCTCTATCTTTGTAGGGCATAAAAATAATTTATTTAATATGTGTATCTTCTTTTCTTACCATCTTTATTTTTTACAAATTTTTAATTAAAGTCAGAGTATATAAAAAATTAAGTATTCATTCATCATTCTAAAAAATTGGTATCAGAGTTGGGTTTGTGTTTTATTATTTAATAGAAATAAATATGGTGTATGGAGTATTAAAATAAAAACTATTTTTTGTTTTCAAGAATTGTGGGAACTTGTTGAAAATAAGTTTTCTAAGTATGTTGATCAAAATGCATACAATGCATTCACATAAGTTAAAAGAAAAAATTGTTGGAGGAGGATAAAAATAAGGATGTCAAGGGTCTTTACTTCATACAAATGTAAATGGAAGACACCATTTTCACACGAATAGTAGCCGCTAGAAGATCCAAGAAAACATGTGTGATTTTAAAAAATGCATACCAAGGTAGGATTAAGGTAAAGCTAGTTATGTTACAATTACTAAGAAGATAATTTAAAAATATAGAAATGAAAGAGTCTGAGTTTTTAATTGATTTCTTTACATGCACTATGAGTTTAGTCAATTGGATTAAATCTAATGGAGATACACTAGAGGATCAAAAAATAATAGAAAAGGTATTAAGAAGTCCTCCTGCTAAATTTAATCATATTGTGGTAGCAAAAGAAGAGTCTAAGAAATTTAAAAAATGGTTGTTAATGAACTTATGGGTTTCTTGCAAACTCATGAACAAAGATTGAAAAGAACAACTTACTCTTCTCTTAAGTAAACCCTTAAATCTCAAGTTGCAATCAGAGGTAGAGAGAGAAGAGATAATAATAGAGATGGATGTCAATATTTATGTGGATTTTGAAGGGGTTAGCTATTCAAACAACTATTAAGCATACTTCATGAGGGAATTTGAAGGTATTGGGTCGAGTTTAATAATAAAATCATAGTATTTTACAAACAATTCAATGTGTTGTGCTTTATATATGCCCATAATATGATTTTAGATGTTTAGGGCTACTTTAGGTCGCTTCAAGATGTCAACCACCTTGATTTTTTTATGTCATTCTTCTAGGGAGGCTAAAAAAATTTTATTGGTACTCGTAACTTCTCTCATTATGCTTGTACATTTATAGGCATAGGGTAGAGCAATGTTTTGATATCAATTATCCTCCCAAAAGGCTTAGGACCTTGTGTATAGGAGACAACCATGGCATTAGAGTTACATTATCTGGTTATAGAGAGTGCACGATATGTTAACTTGCATGAAGTAACCCAAACCACATTCAAGTGAAGCATGAGTTTAATAATTGTAACATTAAATACAACTTTTATTTGATGTGAATGAATAATGAAAAGTACAGTAATGTATAATGATACAATAAGACTAGGGATGGAATTTATTATGATCAAAAGGGGAAACACTTCCTTTGATTTACCTAGACTCAAGGTGTGAATATAATGTGTACGATAATAAATACTCAAACTATGCTATTACTCACTACGATTTTGCCTTGGACCCTTAGTTCGATGCATATGTTACATATTTTTACATAATATATAAAAGATAGTTAAAATTATCAATGGTTACAAAGATAATGGTTACAAATCATTTCATCTTCTCCACATGTGATGGTTGGACTTCCTTAAGGTGCATGACAGTCAAATTGCCTAGTTGAATGGTTAATAAGAAAAATTCATTGATGTGTAACAAAACTAAGAAATTACATCTTTAAAACCACATGCGTCCATCCTCTACTCACATAATTTTGTAAATAATTAAGTGTCTTATGCTTGAAAGATATTCACAATGAGATTTTGGATGTCTAGGGCTACAATAGGTTTCTTCTAGGTGTCAACCATCTTAGATTTCCTATGGCATTCTTCCAAGTAGGCTAAAGGAGAACTAAAGAGTAATTATTCATTATCTCATCATATTTATATATTTAGAGGTGTAGGAAATAAATTGAGCATGATATCAATGATCCCTCCCATGGGGCATAGCACCTTAAGTAGAGGAAAACCATGACCTTATGTTTAAGACACATGGTTATAAAGAGTGTGCATTGTGTTAATTTGTAGTAAGTAACTCAACATAAATCAAGTGAAGAAAACATTGATACTTACAAGAAATGCAATGTCTCTTCAATGTGAGTGGATAATGAAAGTACATGGATGTACATTTATATATCAAGGCTAAGAATGCAATTTTTGGTGATCAAAAGGGGAAATAGTTTATTTGATATGCCTAGAGTGAAGGTGTGAATGTGTATGGTAAATATTAGATACTTAGAGTACGCTATCTATCACTATGATTGTGTATGTCATCGACCCTTGACCAAACACATATGTTAAATATATAGATAAAATATAAAATATGATTGTGTATTCCAAATGCATATGTTAAATTTACATATAAAAGTTACAACTATTGAAACTTACAAAGAGAACATTTACAAGCTATTTCATCTTATTTTTGTGTGATAGTTGAACTTCGTCAAGATGGATGATAGCTGAAATATTTAGTTGGATGGTTCCTTAGAGGGATTCCCTAACATGTTATAGAACTAACAAGTTTGATCTAGAAAACCACATGGATGTAGTATTATAAAAAGCTCTACGTCGGGGCATAGGAGATGTCATAAAGGTTCTGCTAGGTGAAAGTGTAATGTCCCTTACTTAGGGGCTCCTTTTTTTTCCTACAAAAACTCTGATCAACTGTGATATCCCCTTCAAACAGGGAATATAGAAACACAAAAGCTCTGAACAAAGATACGAATTTGCAGAATAAATTCAAATAACAAGAAACCACATTAAATCTCTTAACTGGCAAATCACTAATCTTATTATTGTCCAGAAGGTTACAATAGATGTCCTCAGTCATGCATAAAAGGAATATTCAGATACGGCCTTAAAAACCTGATTAACTTTTGCAAATCTGGCACTTGAGCTTGACTATGTATGTCTCAGCTTGCTGTGTCGAACACACAGTCGCCGACGTCGGTCGATATACTGCCGACGTCGGTCTCTGTCGGTCCTTCTCTTTCGACGTCGGACTCCAGTCGGCCGATGTCGATCACTGGGATCTCTGTCTGCCGAGGTCGGTGTCTGCGTGGATCTGTACAGACCTCGTACGGCCACCCAATAAACACAAACTATCTATTTTCACCCCTGATTTGAAGATATACAATTCTAATATAGAATATCTCTATCTGTATAATTTATTGAATAACAACTAATAAAATAAATACCTGAAATACTATGATAACTTCTGTGTGAAGTTATCTCTCAAAATCCCTGAAACACTGTGATAACTTCTGTGTGAAGTTATCTCTCAAATCTGTACCTCTGTGATAACTTCTGTATGAAGCTATCTCTCAATTTGGCAATAAATCAGCTGATATCTCACAGCCTCTAAATCGCACACAATGAAGAGTTGACGTTCTCCACTGCAATGGAATCCTGGAACCCTTGGCTCAGTCTTCACAGAAGAATTTCTTCAATATCAATAATCAATAATCAATTCATAATTCCAAACTCTCTCCCATGAGAACTCTTATACCCTTCCAAAGGTGTGCTTGCTAAAATTAGATTTCCTCAATTTAGAACTTGGGGTTCTAAAATTAGAATTCCTCAAATTAGAACTTGGGCTTCTTAAATTAGAATTTGGGTCTTAAAATTAGACCAATTAATTAATAATTAATAATTAATTAATATCTAATTTAAAATTAGACCAAATAATTAATTAATCAATAATTAATTAATTAATATCTAATTTAAAATTAGACCAAATAATTAATATTTGATTAAATCAATCAAATATTAATATCTCCCTCAATACATGTCAGATCCTCGAACCGTCTGAAGCTGGTGAACCAGGGAGTGATTCTGCACATAACCATATCAAAAAAAAGGTGCTCTGCTATATGTCAAATATCCCTAAATAATAGGAGCTCAGGCCCAATGTGTTTAAAATAACCTGAATGAGAGCCAACTATAGGAATTTTGTAAATCAAAGCCAAGCCAATCTCCATCATGACCCTCTATCCATCAAATCAGCCTATGAAGGTCGCATAATAGGCTAATCATCAAGCCTGTCAATGTCCACGAAAAAGGGGACATGACAATCTGCCCCTCCAGAAATTGCTTGTCCCCAAGCAATCTCAGAACAATAACTACTCGATCCACCTGGATCCCAAATGTAGTTATGCTCTGCACTGCTGTGAATCAATGCAAGTACCTACAACATCAGCAGAAGTAGAACAAAGAGGAACCCATAATCAAATTGGCGAATGCAACTCAACCAAACTCTAAAAGCACAACTGCCATAGTTAAGAACACATGAGAACCAAACTCTCGAAGCATCATAACCCAAGTAGAATGGACAACTCAAACTGCCAATTCCATCTGCAAGAGAGGGTGCCAATCCGTCCCATAATGGATGGTAAGAAACTGGAGTCGATCTACACCTGTGTGAAATCAAATCTTCTCTCTCTGGATCAAAAGAAGAACAATGAGCATACCCCACCTCAAAATCCTTTTGAGGTAGTGTAGTAGATAGGATCCCTATAATATCCCCACCCAATCTGCTAATACCACCAGTAACTTAGATGAGAACACCTTCTGTCACCCTATGTGAATCCAGATGAACACCTGCACTATCCAGCAAATACTCCATGAATGACTCCGTGCAGTAAAAATTATATGTGGAAGCATCAACGTACTCCCCCACACACCACAATTGATCTCTCTATAAAGGTGGCACAACCAACTGGACCACACTGCCATCTGTGTGAGAAGAATCAATATGGAGAGGTATCCCAAACTCATCAGAACCAGGTACTCCCAAATCCTGAACCGGTGTGTCAGCCTCAACAACATGTTCCTCAGCTACAACTATAGGAACGTACTCACCAACAACACTCAATGTACTAACCTCTGAGTCTGGGGTTGGTGAAGACCGCAAATGCTCTAACTCCATGGTCATCTCAGCCAAATGAAATTGTGACTCCTCATAAGCTAACTGCGTAGTCTCAAGAATCTCAGAAGTCACCTCTAGCTGTTGAGTAATCTCACTCACCTTATCTTCCTCGACCAATAATGCATCATATGCTGTGCTACCCCACTCCATAAGATAATCTCTGTCGGTGACCAACTGCATATAATCCTGTCTCAGAATTTGGATAGCCTCCCATGAAGAGTGGATCTCTGTCAAGGACAAATAACTACCTCCCTGCTCGATGCTAGTAGGAGAACCCCATCCATAAACTGCTAACAACTGATGAGCAGCATCGAAATGCTTACAAGCGGTAGCAATGTCTCGCTCACTAACTCTCAGCTGACTAGACACATGGTGGCAATGGCTAGATTGTCTCCTACAATCCTCCTCTGATGCATGGTCCAAAAGAGTAGAACCAAAATCACTAATCTCTGGAGTACTACCATCCATACTCTGTGAATCAACTCCAAAGCTCATATCAACATCCATAGTATCAAAAGCTGTAGCATCACTGACTAACTCTTCCATACTGAAAGAAATGGCTGGTGAAACTAAGTCCTCAAAACTGTCCACTGCATCCTCCTGAGTATCATCTACAATAATTAGATCCTGGGACTCTTCTACAATCTCTATCATAACTGAGAGATCATCAACCCTCAGTGCACTAACATCTGAGCACACCTCTACACCCTGAGTGTAAGCATCAGACTCGTCCTCATCTTCACTATCCTCTATCTCATAATAATCATAATAATCATGGGACATGCTGTGCTCTTGTCTAAGTGATCTGTAGTGGTCTCTTCTCAGCTTAACAAAGTGATCATAAGACAACCTCCCTTGAGCTCGTGCAGTTAATAACTTCCACTCATCCTTTGCTGTCATATACCGTGTGGGTTTGTCTTTGGATGTAGGATATGAAAGAGATTCATTCAACCTCTTCAAACTTAGTTCCAGCTTCTTCATATTATTGTCCCACTACCTCGGAGTATATGAAGTCATTATGATACTTTGCTGATTCAATCTACCCAAACTACCCAACAGGATGGCAAGACATTGGCTCTGATACCACTGTAATGTCCCTTACTTAGGGGCTCCTTTTTTTTCCTACAAAAACTCTGATCAACTGTGATATCCCCTTCAAACAGGGAATATAGAAACACAAAAGCTCTTAACAAAGATACGAATTTGTAGAATAAATTCAAATAACAAGAAACCACAGTAAATCTCTTAACTGGCAAATCACTAATCTTATTATTGTCCAGAAGGTTACAATAGATGTCCTCAGTCATGCATAAAAGGAATATTCAGATACGGCCTTAAAACCCTGATTAACTTTTGCAAATCTGGCACTTGAACTTGACTATGTATGTCTCGACTTGCTGTGTCGAACACACAGTCGCCAACGTCGGTCGATATACTGCCGACGTCGGTCTCTGTCGGTCCTTCTCTGCTGACGTCGGTCTCCAGTCGACCGATGTCGGTCACTGGGATCTCTGTCTGCCGAGGTCGGTGTCTACGTGGATCTATACAGACCTCGTATGGCCGCCCAATAAACACAACCTGTCTGTTTTCACCCCTGATCTGAAGATATACAATTCTAATACAAAATATCTCTATCTGTATAATTTATTGAATAACAACTAATAAAATAAATACCTGAAATACTGTGATAACTTCTGTGTGAAGTTATCTCTCAAAATCCCTGAAACACTGTGATAACTTCTGTGTGAAGTTATCTCTCAAATCTGTACCTCTGTGATAACTTCTATATGAAGCTATCTCTCAATTTGGCAATAAATCAGCTGATATCTCACAGCCTCTAAATCGCACACAATGAAGAGTTGACGTTCTCCACTACAATGGAATCCTGGAACCCTTGGCTCAGTCTTCACAAAAGAATTTCTTCAATATCAATAATCAATTCATAATTGCAAACTCTCTCCCATGAGAACTCTTATACCCTTCCAAATGTGTGCTTGCTAAAATTAGATTTCCTCAAATTAGAACTTGGGGTTCTAAAATTAGAATTCCTCAAATTAGAACTTGGGCTTCTTAAATTAGAATTTGGGTCTTAAAATTAGACCAATTAATTAATAATTAATAATTAATTAATATCTAATTTGAAATTAGACCAAATAATTAATTAATTAATAATTAATTAATATCTAATTTAAAATTAGACCAAATAATTAATATTTGATTAAATCAATCAAATATTAATATCTCCCTCAATACATGTCGGATCCTCGAACCGTCTGAAGCTGGTGAACCAGGGAGTGATTCTGCACATGACCATATCAAAACAAGGGTGCTCCGCTGTATGTCAAATATCCCTAAATAATAGGAGCTTAGGCCCAATGTGTCTAAAATAACCTGAATGAGAGCCAACTATAGGAATTTTGTAAATCAAAGCCAAGCCAATCTCCATCATGACCCTCTATCCATCCAATCAGCCTACGAAGGTCGCATAATAGGCTAATCATCAAGCCTGTCAATGTCCACGAAAAAGGGGACATGACAGAAAGAGACCCTTTGTAGAAGTGGAGTGCTATGTGGTAATGCAATGGTGCAAAATTACACTATTAGAAAATATGGGGATCTAGAAATAAGTTCCATGAGACTTGTGTGTTGGTGAAATGAATGTGGCATGAATAACTCCAAGTTAAGGTGTGTGCAGGATATGTAGGTGCATAAAGAAGAAGTGTACATTACTGAATGACTATATGGTTAGGCATAGATCATGATATCCCTTCATATGCCAATAAGTTCTATAAACTAACAAAGGATTGATATGGACTCAATAAAATTCCTAGGTTTTTAAACCGTTGTATTGATCATATCATATCAGTAGAGTAACTAGGTTACTTTGGTCTAGAGTTGATCTTGGTGCAGACCTTAAAGATCAAGTACAAATTGATAAGATAGAAATGGTGTTAAAATATCAGAAAGAAGGCCATGCTATATAAATCACAAGCCTAGAGGACCCTACAATTCAAGTAGTTATGCACTTGGCCATTACCCACCTAGATAGGTGGAAGGAGGTGGATATGGCCCACCTCTATGTTGCTAGTCAAATGGCCAAAGGAGAAATGTATAATTACTCCATGCACTTTTCTGAGAAGATTGTGTAGGATGTAGAGAAGGCACATCATTTGCCCAACCAAAAGTGTCCTTGGTGCATGATTTTTCTACTTCTAGTTTTTTGATGTGATTGGTGTGCTAGAGTACAAGTTCTGCTAGATGAAAGAGACCCTTTGTATAAGTGAAGGGGTATGTGGTAATGTAGTTGTGAAAAAATACTTTGTTATGTAATAGGGGATCTACAAATACGTTCCATGAGACATGTGTGTTGGTGCAAGGGATGTGGTATGAATAAATCCAAGCTAAGGTGTGTACAGGATATGTAGGTGCATAAAAAAGAAGTGTACATAACTGAATGACTACATGTTTTTCCATAGATCATGGGATCCCCGCCTATTGCAAGAAGTTATATAAATGAACAAAGGATTTATATGGGCTGAATAAAAATCCTAGGGTTTGGTACCATTATATTGATTCATATTTCATGTTTAATGATTTCAATAAGTACAAAAATGAACCTATTTTGTATATAAATGTGAATGAAAAAGGTGAGATCCTGATAGTTTACCTATAGGTTGATGACTCCATTTTTACATATTTTTTTAAATTGACATGTTTAAGTTATCAATGGAGTTATAGATGGCAGTCTTGGGTTTCATGAAATAATTTCTTGACATTGAATCGAATCAAACAAGTGATGAAATTTAAAATACAAAACCAATAATGCAAATGATTTATTGAGGAGGTTCATAATGATAAATTACAAATATATATATATATGAACACCTATCGCAACAGGGATTGAATTAATCAATGTTGATTATCGAAACAAAGGGTAATCAACATAGTATTCAATTTTTTTGCTAGTTTGATGTATTTGATGACCAATAGCTCTTACATTGTGTATGCAATATGTATGATTTCAAGGTTCATGGAGACTCCAAAAGACACTCATTTACAAGCTAAAAAATGAATCTTGAGATATGTTTGTGCCACAAAAGTTATTGGTATTTTATATATTACATATGATGACTTTAGTTTAGTTGATTACACTGATAATGATTTGAAAGGAAGCGTTGATGACAGAAAAAACACCTCCAATATGTTTTCCACTTTTATTTTGGAGAAGTGTCATGTGCATCAAAGAAACAACCTATTTTCTATCTTTCTATAATAGAATCATAATATGAGGTAGCTGCGCACCTCAATTGATTTCAATAATGATTTTGATTTCAAACCCATCCCATCTGCCTCTAATCCATCACAGCCTCATTCACATCCGTCCTCCGAAGTCATCTCATGTTCAATAATTCATTATCGACCAAAGATAAAACTCTCAAGGCACTGAATGATAATATTGACATGTATGGTATATCCGAAGTCCCCAGCTGGACTTAACCATCGACAACATAGACAAGCGCATTACCCTACTAACTAATGTGATTCAGTCAATTAGTATGGACGTGAAGAACGTTCTTTAATTTGAAGCAAGAGAAAGAAGTAGAAATAAATTTATTTTGTAACAACAATTCTAGTATAACTTTGTTAAAGAATCATGTGTTTTATAGAAAGAGTAATCCCATAAATATGAGATATTATTTCATAAGAAAACTGATAAATAATGGAAAAATAAAAATTGTGTTTTATATACAAAAGAATACTTTGCAAATCTCTTCACAAAGGCCTTATTCAAATAAGATTTCAAGCAAGAGTGAATCTGGGCGTGATCAGTCCAAAGTCAAATTAGTCGAGGGTGTTGGAAGTATAATTATACCTTCACCAAATACTATCTGAAGAACAACTCATCCAACTCTCATACCTGATTTTTAATGTTTTCAGCTCACCCATAGATAAGTTGTTAATGTTTTAGAATTATATATATTAGCATTTAGCTGTATGAAAATAATTTTCCAGAAGTAGTTGGATTTAAAAACTATTGTATGTATGTACTTCAGAATTTTATAATTGTGATAGACTAGTACAGAATATAGGGCAGCACAGTTGTTGAAGGAAAAACAAAATTAAATAAGAGCTGTAGAAGAGAAAAAACCCCAAGCAGAGCTGTAAATGAGCAAATGTAAAGAGAATATAGAAAAGTTGAACAAGAACAACAACAAAATGTATATAGCAACATATTTTTAGCTAGAATTCTTGCTTTGTGTGTGTATATGTTTGCTTTGTTATGTACATTTTTATATGTGAATAGCAGTTTGTTTTATGCGCATATCATAGTCTATAGAAAGCAGAGCGCACGCAAAACTCCTAAGAAAACATTGTCATCTATGTGTCATATTTCGCACGCATTTTGATTCCAATATAAAATATTTTGAATATTTCTCGGGTACATATACTTTAAGCGTTTAAAGTTGCAAACATTAATAATTTCCATGATACTGGAGCTTGAGAAAAGGATTCTGTAAGGTAACCAACCATGCATGGAGTCGCATGTGAATTGAGTATTTATCCATGGTTGACCAATTTTCATTAGAATTAGCTTAAACAAGGAACTAAGAATCCTGATGGCAACGGAAACAGACATAAAAATAAAAATAATTGCAGACAAGAAACGAACTCAATATATATACACACGAAATTTTATAAAAATTAATAAATTCAAATATATGTATAATGATAATATAAAGAAAAAGTATTTCAGACAAGAAACGAACTCAATAAATATACACACAAAATTTATAATAATTATTCAATTCCAATATATATATGATAATAAAATATTAAATTTATTTTTTATTAATTTTATTATTAATATTTTAATTTTCATTATCTTTTTATGGAATATTTATGATGAAAGCATTTTTATAGGGGCGCCAACCCCAAAGATTCATCTCACATCTACTTGAAAAGCTATAAAGTGATGATACGTTTTGCGAGGTATTATCTAAGGTTACAGATCAGTGAGTATATGTGACAAGGCAAGTGATGAACGGATATTAGAGATGCGAATCTTTGGACTGCCCCTGGTTTCACCGCCCCTAGTTTCGGCCACTGCCTTTGTCAGCTCCACCACCTTTGTCTATATATTACCAACAAGCCAATGCTTTTGAATAGAATAGACATTAGTAAAGAATTTATTTTGATATGATCGTATGAGAGCATGGCCCTGGGCATTGTGGAAAAGGTCATTGCCTCCTAACATTGTGATCTTCCTTTGGGGCAAAGAAATGTGGAGGCCAACAAGAGAGATGTAAGTACTGAAAAGACATTAGTTGCTAATAAATTTATGATGTATAAATTTCTAATTGAGTAGAGTCATTTCACGAACTGTACCTCTACAAATGAGCTTGGATTAAGTGGAAGTAGCACTCTTTTTGATATGAAATGCAGACACTTCAAAGTTCACACATTTGTAGATTTTGTAGAGGTAGGTGAGGCCTCCAGATGCGACTTAGGAGCTGGTTGTAGTGATATAGGAGATGCGAAGATGAAGGCAGAGTAGAGCAAGATGTAAAAAAATGATAGGGAATCAATGGATTCTAGAGATAATAGTTTATACAAAACCCCAAGCCTTTTATCCTTAGAAGGTTAGACATAACACCCATAAATCTATTGGCTAAATCATATTTGACTCCTTTGGTAGAGTGTCATCCTTTTCAAAGACTAGTTGTAGTTGATTCTCTTTACCATTTGCTCAATGAAAGCTGGTAAATTTGTATACAAATCAGGAACAAAATACTATAATTAATCTTGAATTTGTTTGGATATCCTTTACTATAATTTTTTTTGCTATAATTTTTTTTTCCCCAAAACTCTACATTCTTTCCATTTGCGTGATTTGATATGTAGTGGTAAATCTGGCCTGATCAACTAATAAGCATCTCTATGATCTACAATATTTTAGTAAAAGGAATAACCTGTAAATCCAATATTGAAATACAGTGTTTGATAACTCAAAATTCAGAGTTTTTGGAAGAGGAGTTGAACTCCATGAAAGAGTAAATATCAGAATAAAGTCCCTCCAATTTTGCAATAGATTATTTAATGGTATTGTAGATTCTACATCACATAGACTTGGGTGAACAAAGACGATGGATGTATTACTATAATTGAAGTTTATATACCATCTATACAAACTTTCGATTTTTTTCCACTTGTAAAACAATGAAACAATGCTTTGATGCCTAAAATTATGAAAACTGCTTGATTTCCTTTGAAACCACATGTCGAACTAGGCATCTTTTTAATGATAGGGGTGTAATGCTTTACATTTGAACTACAAGTGTCTTATATTTACTATATGTCCACTCCACTTAACCCTACATGGAAAGGAATTTGATTTGTTAATTTTGTATTTATTAATATATAATGTAATGAGTATTACATATGTGTGTGTGTGTGTATATATATATATATACATACATACATACATATATATATATATATATATATATATATATATATATATATATATATATATATATATATATATATATATATATATATATATATATATATATATATATACATACATACATACATATATATATATATACATACACACACACACACACACACACACACACACACACACACACACACACACACACACACACACACATAAAGGATAAGGGGAGTGGTTTGAACTAGGGACCCCAGACTTTAGAAGAAAGAGCTTGAAACATGCAGATACCACTTTAAGATTGAAAATATAATAAAACAAACCTAAGGACTAAAATCAACCCAAAAGTAATCAGAAAACAACCAACTGAGTGATTTTAAGGAACATACCCTCAAACCTAAAAATGAAACAAATAGTAGTGGACAACAAGTTAGATCAAACAAAAACTACTATAACAAAACAAATTGGAAGAGAGTCTCTCTTTTTTAATTTTTTATTTGAGATTTGAAAGACATAATTAATAATTCTAGTTCCTTTTTTCCTCTTCCTTTCTTCCATTTCACTAGCTTCCACCCATTCTGCTCTTCTATATTTGGAAATATGGGGATGGATAACTCAAAAGAAACCTCTAAAATTTGAGTCATAAGAGCATCTATTAATCCTTCCCCTAAAAATGGGGCAAGAAATTTTGAGGATTTGACACTTTTCTCTATGTGAGTTTCAAAAACCATTGCTAAAATTTGCTCAGTGTTTTGAAAATCTAAATCTGGTTTCCCCATCCCATCAGGATCCATGGTCATGGTCTCCCCAACCTTGACTAAATGTTCCACCAGTTTTTTTAGAATTATTTCTAATTCATCTTCCCCTAAATTTGGATTTTCATCCACTGTCATATGCTTTACTTCTGCATCTATCCACCAATTACTACCACTCTTATTTTTCATGTTAGGACAATCATTTATAAGATGTCTAGTGAGGAAACATCTATGACATCTAAATGGAAGGCCCTCATAATCTATCAGCTAAACCTATGTTTTATTCCTCACAAAAAACTCAACCTGAGCTAGAAGTTCTTTAGAAAGCAAGAAATCATGCATAAGTGAAATGCCCTTGTTCAATAATCATAGAATCTAGACACCACAAATCTCCAACAACATCACCAATAAATTTAAAAACCCCCTCATTATATAACTAAAGGAAAAGGTTTGGCAAACGGATCCCAATAGGTTTTATATTAAACATTTGGGTATGTGGGTTAAAGTTGGAATGACAAGGTTTAACCAACAACAAATGTCTCTCTAATTCACATATGATTGTGTGAAAACAAGATCTTTATTAGTTATATAATCAAAAATAATAATGAAAATGCCTTTTACACAAGGGTGATTGGTAATTTTGTGATCAACAAGAGGTTGCCAATTATCAGTAATCCAAGCATGAAGATAATAAACCCAAAAATTATCAAAATAAATAAAATTACAAATAGGCCAAGATCTCAAACAATAACTCATAATTGATCCATATTAAATGACATTCAAAAATTACAAACCCAAACCATGCTTAAATAGGCATCAACTCAAAAATTAGAGTTTACATGAAAAATTCAAAATAAACTAAATCTAAAAAAAATCCTATTTTTAAAAACTCTCGAAATATCACAAAAATATTTAGAACTATCCTAAACACTATACTTAGACTATGGGATCAAATTCAATTGAATTTGATATCTGGTTCTAAAAATATACAATTTTAAAAAATAGAAATAAATTGAAAAAATGATTAACTCATAATTTTAGACTCTCAGATGATCATATATAGCCTTTGAAAAATATTGAAAATCATTCTTAGGTAAGTAGAACTACTAGGGACAACAACCAATATTTTTATATGGTCATTTTCACATGTAGAAGTGTTCAAATGGAGTTATGGGTCAAAATTTATGGCCTTGGAAAGGTTGGCCTATTTTTTCTACTTCATTCTCCTTCGGTTGAAAACAACTCAGCTCCTGCAAGTTGGCTTGATTATACTACTACCATTTTCCCTTATCAATATTCTTCAGCTCCCACTCTGTAATCCAAGTGTTGTCTTCTTGATGCAATCCTTTACTGCACCAAATACATGTTATAATTCCTTCGCCTTGTGCTCATTGTCTTCATATCCAAAACCTGCACTATTTTTTATTTCTTCTTCTTTGGAACCTACTACTCCCAATTTACTTCATCATATTCACCATCTTCTCCATAGAATTCATATAAATCTGAAACATTAAATACTGAAGATAAATAAAAAAAATTATGGTAAACTTACCTCATAAGCATTATCATTGATTTTCTTCACAATTTTGTATGGTTCAATTTTCTTGTACTTCAACTTATTGTATGTGCCTTTTGTAAATCTTTCTTTCCTCAAGTAAACCATTGCCAACTTTCCTTCATATAACTTAGATCTTCTTTTGACATCCACTATTGGTATATATTTCTCATCACATTTTTGTAACTTTCTTCTTATTCCTTGCAACTATCGCATATGTTCTGCAAATGCTTCTGCATCATCACTAATTCAATCTGCAATCGATAATTATACCAAATCTAAAATACTCATAAGATTTCTCCCATAAATAATTTAAAAATGTGACTTTCTTGTTGATCTATTCATTGAACTATTATATACAAACTTAGCTTGTGATAAAGCCAAGTCCTACTACCTGGGCTTCTCTCCCACTATACATCTCAACAAATTTCTCAAGCTCTTATTCACAACTTATGTATGCCCATCTATTTGTAGGTGATATGCACTACTGAATTATAGCTTAGTACCCATCGTCTTCCACAAAGTCCTCCAAAAATGACTTTGAAATTTTATGTCAGTATTTAAATTAATATTTTTTGGAATACCATGCAATCTCACAATATCCTTAAAAAATAATTATGTAACTCTGGTGGCATCATTGGTATTTTTACATGCATTGAAATGAACTATTTTATAAAATCTATCTACAATAACAAAAATTAGATCATTACCTCTCTGCATTATTGGTAATCTCAACACAAAATCCATACTCAAATCTATCCATGGTCCTCTTGAAACTAGTAATTACATATATAATTCATTATTTATTGCATGTCATTTAGCCACTTGACATATTCTAGATCTTGAAACATACCTTGTAAATCTCTCTTTATCTTTGTCCAAAATTACTTTTCCTCCACCAAAGCTATTGTCTTCATCTTACCAAAATGGTCAACCAAACCACCACTATGTATTTCTCTTATTATATTGTCTCGTAGAGACCCAAAAAGAATGCATAATTATTTCTCTTTAAAAAGATAACCTTCTTGCATAAGATACTCATCATGAATAGAATTTGTCCCACATGTTAATGGATTTATGCAATTCTCAACTACCTTGTTAAAATGTGGATCAGTATCATATAATTTTTTGATAGCTTCAAATCCAACTACGTCACTCACCATAGTAGTTAATAATGCTACCCTCCTACTCAAAGCATCATCTATCTAATTTTGATTTCTTGATTTATGTTTCAACATAAAGGCATACCCCTGCAAGAAAGAAACCCACTTGCATGCCTACTATTCAACTTTTTTTTGTCTATTCACATACTTCAAAGCTTCATGATCTGTAAATAATATAAACTACTTAGGCACTAGATAATGCCTCCAATGTCTTAATGCCTGTACAATTACATAAAGTTCAACATCATAAGTATAATACTTTGTTCTTATCTCATTTAATTTCTCATTGAATTATGCTATTATCTTTCCTCATTTACTTGGCACAACACTAATTGTTACAAATAAAGCATCACAATCAACGTCAAACCTTTGCTAAAATCTAGTAATGCTAAAATTGGTCTTTATGTAATCTTCTTCATCAAAAATTCAAAACTTTCAGTGGATACTCTAGTCCATGCAAACTCTTTCCCTCTCATACAATCTATTATTGGTACCACAATACTATTAAATTTTCTAATAAATTTTCTATAAAAGTTGTTAAACTATGAAAGCTTCTTACCTCTCTAATCCTTTCTGGAATAGGCCACTCAACAATTGCCTTTATCTTTTCTTCATCCATTTTCACACCATCTGTTGAAACTACAAATCCCAATAATACCAAACTATTATACATAAACTTGCACTTCTTCAAATTTACATACAACTTGTCCTTTCTTAATAAATCCATTACCATTCTCAAATGTTGTAATTATTCTTCTTTAGACATACTGAATATCAAAATATCATCAAAATAAATAACCACAAACATACCAATATATTCTCATAGCACTATATTTATCACCCTCATAAATGTGCTAGGTGCATTAGATAATCCAAATAACATCACCATCCACTGATATAAGCCATCACTAGTCCTGAATGTCATTTTAGACTCATATCCTTCATGAGTTCAAATCTCATAATAACCACTCCTTACATCAATCTTGGTAAAATATTATGCTCATGCAAGCATATCTATCATATCATCTAAATGAGGTATAGACAACCTATATTTTATTATAATTTTGTTAATTGCTCTATTATCCACAAATATTCTCCATCCTCCAATTTTATTTGGAGTTAGAAATGTTGGTATTGGACATGGACTCATACTCTCTCTTATCACCTTCTTCCTTAGTAATTTAGTAACCTATTTATTTAATTTTGTATGTTCTATTAGACTCATCCTATAAGCTACTTGATTAGGTAGATCTGATCCTAGAATCAAATCAATGTGATCTATATCTGTCTTCAGTGGTAAACCATCTAGTAACTCATCATTCATAACATATGCATATTCTTTCAACACTCTTGTTGTTTATTTTGGTATTAGCAACATTTTTATTTCTTCATTCTTTGCTACTAATACATAACAGTAACCTGCTACCTTCATATCTTGGATAAATTATTTAGTAGAGAGCATGCTTTATGTCTTCTTTTCCTCTTTAAGAGGTAACAAAACTACCTTTGTACCACCTTATAAAAAATGTACATTTTCTTTGCTCCATCATGAGTTACTTTCCTATTAAATTGCCATAGTCTTCCTAATAACATGCGACATTCATCCATCAGAATAACATCACACCATATTTCATCATTATAACTATTTTCTATAGAAAACTTGATTAAGAACCTTTTATCTACTATAACTTCATTCCCTTTCTTAAATCATGAAATCTTATAAGGATTATGATGTTTTTCACATTACAAATTTAGTTTCTCAATCATTTCTTTAGAAACCATATTTTCGCAACTACCACCATCTATAATTACTTTGTATACCTTTCAACCTCAATTACATCTTGTTCAAAAAATATTTGATCATAGCCATGCATCACCACCTTCTTTATTCTACACTTGATCCTTCATTAGAGTGATCATGGTTCTTATCATCATGAGATTCTCTCCAACATCTACTGGTGAAGTGTCAGTATTCTACTCTTCTATTTCAGTCTTAATTAGATTTACTCTTGAGCTATCTTCTTTCCTCTTTTCTTGATATTGATAGTGTGGAAACTCAAATTTTTTGTGCCCTTCTACTCCATATCTATAACAGACATAAGATCTATATTGATTAGGAAACCATCCTCTAGCACAACCATAACCTTGTCTTCTCTGAAATCCTCTTCCTCTTTGTTGGTATTGAAATCCTTACCTATTATCATCTTGCCTTTCTATACCATGTGAAAATTCACCTTTTTGGCATTAAAGCCACCTATGGTGGTATTAAACTCACCACATCCCCTTATTGGAGGGGATTCACCTCATTTTGGATAAGTAGATGTCCTTCTAAAATTTTGTCTATTTTGTTTTTCTTCTACCTTCAAAGCTAATTGATACTCCTCCTCGACGTTAAGTATTCTATGCATGCTTAATTTATCTTGAATAGAAAATTTCAAACTATTTACATACCATGCAACCATCTACTATTATGTTTCATCAAGCTCTACTCATTGTTAACGTACTTTAAGTTAATATATTGTCTAGTTAAGCTTAATTATGGAGTTTGGTGATCAATTATATTACAATAGTTAGGTGCTTAGGTGGCATAGGGATCTATCAGTAGTTACAAAATAATTGAATCTCTCTTTGTATAAAAACTTATTATTCAATAAATGAATCAAAGCATTCAGTCATTCAATTCTTTCATTAGTATCGGAGTGAGTAGTATCAGAGTAGGGATGGGTTAGATTTGAAAAGTAGTTTTGATTGTGATTTGTGCATAGATCTAAACTATATATTGTGCTTATTTGTGCTTCATATATTCTAGACAAAACTTGATTGATATGATCAGAATGTATTATTCAATGTTAGCGCATTACCTGGACATGTAGTTATAATCTTTTACATGTATATCCTAAAGTGAATCTTACATTTACAATTATTTTCTCTCCATGTTTGTGCACCATCTATCTTCATGGTTGCTCATTATGTTTGTAGTCCTATCTACTTTAGACCTTCATCTATAGCATACTATTAAGTAAAGAAAATGCAGTCAATCAAAAATGTTATGATATGGTTAATTGTAGCATAGATTGTAAAGGACGTGGAGTGTATTAGAAGCACTGAGTAAGAGTAAAGATCAACCAACATATTCTCAAGCTCATACACATGTCATTTGGTGCCTTAAAAACATATTGAAGGACTGGTATTAGACATTGATTTTTATGTCGTTTCTACTAGTAAAGTCAATAATCTTCATGTCTTTTATCCTAAGCATACATTTTGTTTAAATTTCATGCCTCCAAATCTGTTGTGTATACTTTGTTGGTAGTGCTATTGGGTCATATTTAATTTTTGGCAATTGGTAAGTCCTTTCTTTTAGGTTTAAGGATGATCATTGATTTTTTTTTTATCCACTTTGGATCGTAGATGTCCAAATAGTTTTATGGTCTTAGTAATTTAGTTTAAGTTATATAAACATTTAGTCAAATAGATTTAGAGTCATTTAATATCTTAAGAGTATGGTGAAAATCTTCTAATTATGTTTAATCTTTTAGAAAAGAGTTCCAACAAAAATAAATAAATAAAATAGGTCAAAAATAAAAAATGTGTCAAAGTGTCATTTTTAATGTCAAAATCTATTGTTAATATTGTCAAAAATTAAAAATGAGTCAAAGTATCAATTTTATGTCCAAATTGTCAAAATCCATTATTCAAATTGTCAAAATCAAAATTAATTGTTTGTACAAGTATGCATTATTGCTTGTATGCAACATCTTGAGTCAAATGTCATCAAATGTCAAATGGGTCCAAAATCGAGGGGGGATTTCTCCTCATACAACTAAGCTTCAAATCTTCATTGACTAAGTGAAACAACTCCATTAACTAAAGGTTGGAGGATACACAAAGTTTGGAGCACATTTGGCATCTTCTCATGAGTTGCATATGATAGGGTTACACCATTTCTATGGTGACTAATTTTGGTGTGTTTGTTTAATGTTTTGTAATTTATTTTTTAATAAAGCACTAAACATTATTTTCTAGTTTGGTACCTCTTGAAAAAGAATATTGTGGGGATCAACAGCACTAAAGTAGCACTTGGTTCTTGGAAAAGAACTTTTGGTAATATGAGAAACCATCGAAGTCTAGTAGAAACCTCCTGCAACCATCTAGGTTCGTGGTCAACCTGCAGCAAAAAACCATATGGGTTTGTGAAAATCCTTGTAATTCAGGAAGCCATCAAAGGTGTTAGCAGAGAGAAGTGTTCCTGTCACTTCCAAGTTTTTTGGTAATCCTGCAAGGAAAAACTAAGGTCACACCAAAACCTTGAAGCCACAAAGATGGCATGCCATTTGAAAAAGTGAGTAGGTTACATGGAGAGTGTAAATTTTTTTACATTATTTGTAATAAAATGGGGACCATTATAAAGAAATATTATTTTTGTAGAAACAATGCAATAAAGGGGGGAATGTTAGCATAATTTGAGTTATTACATTGTCTAGTTGAGCTTAGTTATGCAATTCAATGATTAGTTGTATTGTAACAGTTAGGTGCTTAGGTGGCATAGGGATCTATTGGTAGTTACAAGATAACTAAATCTCTCTTTGTATATAAACCTATTGTTATTCAATAAATGAATTGAAGCATTTAGTCATTCAATTCCTTCACTCATATAGAAAGCTTATAAAATTCATCTATATACTCTTGTATACTGTGATCTTTTTGCCTCAAATTATAAAATCTTTTGTATAGGATTTGTGCATAATCCACAAGAAGAAATTTCTCCCTCAACATCTTCTCCATCTTTTTCAATGAATTAATCATCGCTTTACCTTTTCTCTATCTCTCTTTCTTTAGGTGATCCCACCAAATCATTTCATGACCTTTCAATTTCATGCATGCAAACTTTACCTTCTTGTCTTCTCTCATAGTCTTCCACTCAAAGAACTTCTCCATGTTATTCATCCAATCTGTCAACTCCTCTAGTTTTAAACTACCTCCATAATCTGAAACATCAACCTTGATTCCTTCATTTCTTCCTTTTAAATCTTGAACCATCATCTCTTATATCGATGATGGTTGCTCTTGTTATCTTTTTCTTTTCTAAATTTATTCATCGCAATTTGTGTCTTCCTCATCACCACCTTGTATTCTCTATTGATTGGTGATAATCTATGTTAATTGTTGAACTTGCCTTTGCACATATTGTATTCTCTAGTTTATCTATGTAATAATTCCTCATCCTCTCACCATTCTTTACTCCTCCAAGATTTGAACTTGCTCTGACACTAGATAATGAACTCAAAATCTATCAAGACAAATAAAATTACCAATAGCCAAGATCTAAAACATTAACTCAAAATTGATTCATATTAAATGAATTTCAATAATTACAAAACCAAACTATGAATAAATAAGCCTCAACTCAGAAATTAGAGTTTACATATAAAATTTGAAAAAAAAACTAAAACCTAAAAAAATGGCTATTTTTAAAAACTCCTGAAATATCCCAAAAATATTTAGAAATATCCTAAACACTATAATTAGACTATTAAATTAAATTCAACTAAAGTTGATGTCCAGTTCTAAAAAAGACAAAACTTAAAAAAATAATTAAATCACAACTTTGAACCCTTATATGCTAACATATATCCTCTAAAAAATATTGAAAACAATCCTAGGCAAGTAGAACTACCTAAGGATAACAAAGAAGTTTTTGATACAGTCATTTTGGTGCATGGAAGAGCTCAAATGGAGCTAAGGGTCAAAACTTATGGCCTCCTGAAGGTTGGCCTCTTTTTTTTTGCATCATAAGATCCCAAAGAGAAGGCCATAAACCCTCGAATTTGTAGATCATTCCAAACATGAATAGGTGTTCTTTTATACCCAAAATCACTTCAAGAACTTTGTTTTCAAAATAAATAATAGGATTTATTGTTACTATGGCTAAATATTTAACCCTTACTTTCCTTGAGGATGCATTTGCATATGAAACACATAGTTAAGGTTGCATTGATACCACCTTTATTACCATGGGATCACATCTCCCATGCTCCTTAGGACTCCTAAGAATAAAATCCCCTAAATCAACATATGCAATAAATTAGGTATAAGTGGAATGGCCTTTATCAATAGTCATAGAATCCAAACAACATCCAACAACATCACCAACAACTTTAAAAACCCCCTCATTCTATAACTGTAGGGAAAGGTTTGGCAAATGTATCTAGACAGGTTTATGTTAAACATTTTGGTATCTAGGTTAAAGTTAGAATGACAAGCTTTAACTAGTAGCCAATGTCTCTTTGAGTCCCATGATTGTGTAAAAAATAATATCTTTATCAATTAAAAAATAAAAAATAGTAATGAAAATACCTTTTGCATAGGGGTGAATGGTAATTTTGTAATCAACAAGAGGCTGCCATTTATCAGTAATCTAAGCATGAAGATCTCAGAGAGAATGCCATAAACCCTCAAATTTGTAGATCATTCCAAACTTGGATAAGTGTTCTTCCATACGAAATCACTTCAATAACTTTGTTTTCAAAATGAATAATAGGATTTACTATTACTCTGGCTAAATATTTAACCCTTACTTTCCTTGAGGCTACATTAGCATATGAAACACACAATTGAGGTTGCATTGATACCACCTTCATTACCATGGGATCACATCTCTTACGCTCCTGAGGACTCCCAAGAATTAAATCCCATATTACAACTAGCTGAGACACTACTACAGATCTTTCCTCAACCATCAAAGCAGGAAAAATAAACCCCTATATTTTTATCATATTATAACCTTTGTTCTCTGTCAGATCTGAGAGTCCTCCTATGCTAACTCTATTTATGTATGTCATCACCATTTTATAAGACACCAATTTAGAACTAGGTAATGTTGTAGCCTTGTTTGTAGATGTTACTACAACAGAGCTAGTTTTTATCTTTTTTACAGATGCCACCATGTCAAAGGTAGGTTCTATCGACGCCAAAGTCACCTTGCCAACACACCCTGTAAAACCCTTGCATTCCCCACTTTCTTATTGGATCCTCCATGATAATATACCACCATCATAATTTGTAGTGCATCCCTTCAATTACTATGAAACCCTAAAACAACTGCTTTTATCATGCTTGATAGTTAGTTGTTCCCTCCTTTGTTTTGTAGGATGCTAAACAATATAGTATATTAACATATATATTAAAATATAATATAATATATTAAAATTTAATATAATATATAATAGTAATATAAATTTTATTACAATGTTGTAATATTTAAAATTATAATAAAAAAGGAGATATAAAAAAAATGTTGTGGCTAGTGGTGGTAGAGTTGGTGCAGTCCTTATCATCATTAATGTGTCTCTCATGAGATTTTCCTTTCTCACTTAATTTTATTTAGATTAAAATAACTTTCCATTACTTCTCACCATCATCACCCAACTCACCTTGAAATATTTCACTACTTTCATAATCTATAATAATGTATTTTAATGTCAAAATAAGTTCATGTAAAGTAGTTGTATGAGTGGACTAATTAGTATTTGAATCACCATGAAATCTTGTAGTCTACAATGGCTTGCATTATTCATGGAAAAAAAGCATCCTTGGCCAATCTCTATTTCAAAACAATAATGCCCTTGGTTTCAATCAAGGGGTGATATTATATTCTAGAGGGCCCACATCATATATATGCCTTGACATCAGGGCAGTTGTTTGTAGCTTGCATGGTGGTAGGATATGTTATTGACTATTTTCTATTTGATTAGAAAAAACTCAATGTTTGATGTGTGGATCGAATCAATAATTTAATGACACTAATGGAGGGGAAATACATTGAGGTTATGGAGTTTATCTTGTTACTTTCATTGTAGTTAAAGTGAGTGCTAAAGCTTTTACAAAGTGCATGTAACATAGATGTTTAGGGGAGCATTGCTCATGCTATAATATAAATGTCGTGTGATTGGTGATCATTCTAAAGTAGCATGGATAGTTGGTAAATAATTATCAAACACAATCACAAAAACCAAATATAGATTTATTATGGTGTAACTTGTGCCTTTAGAACAAATGCTAGTTAAATGATTTTTAGTATTAAATTTTTATAGGTTTAGAATGTTTAAAATAACTTTTAATAAAAAATAACATAGTGAACTAGTAAGAGACATTATTTCCAGTTCCATCCTCATTTCCAGATGAAAATACTCAAAAATGGCAGGCTACAACTATGGTTATTGAAATATGCTATCTTGACTAGACTTGGGCATCTATATAATAAAAAATAAAAATATATGCATATTGTAGGAACTGATACCACCTATACATTAGAAAATGCTCTCCATGTATCAATTATTAGGTGTACATACATTAGCATCTTATATATGAAGCATAGATTTTCATCCTAATGTGCAACTAAATTTTGCTAGGTGTTAGTATCTTAGACATGCATTCCATCAACATACTTTTAAAAAAATTGGACTTACCAAAATGTCATTTTCTCTCACTCAACAACCTTTTTGGAAGCATTTTCAATATTCAACCCCACAACTTGCAACAAATTTTTTAGAAATAATAATTTCTCTCACTACCCAAAATAGTAAATTTTTGTCTTCTAGTTTCTAGAAAGAGGAAAATATTAAATATTTGTTGCTAGGTTGTTGTATGTTCTATAGGTTTTTTTATTTTGGTTGTATAAATTTCTTAAAATGGATAATTTGATTTATTAAGTTTATTGTAAGACCTATATATATATGAGACATATATGTAATATATTTGTGATCAAGAAATACTGGTGTAGTCAACACACAACTACAAATCTTCATACTAGATAATTGTTCGTGCACTTAGCCAAATTTATTAGCAAAATTGTAGATTATCATAGATTCATACAATAACACAAAAATATTTTATGCAAAGCATAATCAAATAAATCTAATAATCATATTCAAATATGGACTTTGCAGCAAACAACAGCCAAGGCAAGCATACACAACAAATTTTATTTTTATTATTTTTTTTTAGTGTTTCACTCCTCTCTCTTGTCTCTCATTCAGTGCCTTTCTCACTAAAATAAAAAATAAATTCAACTTAAAGTCCCCAAACTTCTACGGTAATCTAATCCTAAAAACTAGCATTCAATTTAATAAAAATGAACTATAAATTATTGGTAGTTATAATAGTCTTCTAATTTAAGGATGACAAAATATTGAAACCTCTCAGTTTGATAGTTATATATGAAGTCAAACAAACTAACTAGAAAATTTAAATAAATAGATTGCACAATATTATGGATAATCTTGAATTAGAAACCTAACGTTTAAAAATGTTAGCTTTCACTTACATAGATGGAATAAGTGATAAAACCATTCTTTTGATCATGAAGCATAATGGCCATGGCATCCCCTTCTAACACTCCAAGTTCTTACATTGATTATCTTTCTTTCTTCTCTATTCTAGATCCTTGTTGGACCATAGACCATCCTCATCCACCTAACTTTGATCACCATTCTCTATTCCTTACCTATGCTTCTCTTTTCTTCATTTTTTGGATATAACCCACAACTATTTGACCTCCTCCATCAAGATGCTCTTTCATGTATCTTACGTTCTCTTATGGATTTATACCCACTACCATCCAACCACCTCTTTCTAAATCCTTGGAGGCTTTGTTCAAATTTTATACAGCATGTTATTAACTCCTTCCACATCTCGCTTTTCTCTGCTCATAGTTCCTCATTTCTCATGACTACCATCTCTTCCTTAGCTTTAATTGTAAAAGAATTCGACAAGTTTTTGGGTATCATGGTCATCTCCTATATTCTCCACTACTAACTCTAATATGGTGGTCATATATGCTTCAGTTATTTCCCTCATTACCATATCAAATGAATTTACTACCTCTATAGCAACATCATCTTCTTCACCATTTATAGCCTTCAATATATCTTCAAAATGATCCTCCATATCTTGTTTTAATGTTGTCCCAACTATCCTCTCAACATCCTATTCATTTTCTTTACCACGTGCTTCCAATGCTTGTAGAAGCATCTCCTTCATCCCATCATCCTCAACTTGTATATTTGCTATAACCTCATATTTTTCATCACTTTCTTGGATTGATAACAAACTTTATTGTTCCATCTCATCCTTGTATTCATCTTCTACATCATTCATGGTATGTGCAAAGAACCTTTCACTCTCTTTCTCCATATATGAATAATGCATACTTGGACTCATAAGAGTCTCTTCTCCAATACCTATATGGCTACTCTTACAAGTTGAACTTCACTTTCATCCTTTAGTGCTCTTAGTAGAATCATATTTCCATCTCTATCTCCTTGCTTACCTCTATGCCACATGAGTGACATTCTTCATCTTACCTTGTCCAAGTGATCTTTGTATCAACTTATATCACCAATTTCTAAACTTTATCCCCCACCATTCCACTCTCTATCCATCTCTCAATATTGATATTTGATCCATATCATTTTCTATCCATCATTGTCACATTGAGGTGGTCTTCTTCTTCTTACAAATTTCTTCCACCTTCCCTTGTGAGAGTGTTCTCACCCACCTATAGCTACCATAAATGAACTCCCTCTATTATGTCCTCTTGAGAAAATTCTTGTACCATCATTTTTCTAGTTTCTCTTGTCTCCATATGAACATAAATATGCTCCTCTACTACTTCCATGTCAATACTAACCAGCTCTACAATTGTTACAATAATAGTATATTCTTGTTCTATCTCTTCACTTTGCTTATCAGACATATGAGCATGTTGTACTAAACCATACTTACATCTTTTATTTTCTATCTTCTCTATTCTTGGACCTACATAGAAAAAACACATTAAAGGAGTCAATAACTCCCAAAAACACACTTTCAACTAATTCATCATGTCTCAAGGACATGTTATTCAACTCTCTTTCATTTATTGCATTATCTTCATATCTTCCACTCACATAATGGACTCCCAAAGGCCCATTCTCAATAATCTTAATGATTTTCATCCCCTCATTCTTCTTTTGACATTATTCTTCTTTCTTAGATGCATGGTTTACAACCATGCTCTCCTCATGTATATTACATTGCACTTTAACCACTGTCATTGTCTCCATGAAAACATGTGTATTTTTTTAGGTTTTCTCAACCCTTCTACCATTCAAAAGAGAAAAGAGGGATGTATGTCCTTCGTTCATGAATGATGATTCTACCTCTTCTCACTTATGGGATACCTCAAGCTTCTACCTATTATTAAATAATGGGTTTCCTTTTTCCGTTTCAATAATTATTACACCTACCTCCTCCTTCATAAGGACTCCTTCCTCTATGAGATGCCCATATCTTTCTTCCTCCTTGATTTTAAAAATAAAAATAGATTTGGGCTCTTCACATAGGAACCTTACTCTATTGTTGTCTTTGAAGACAACATTCTCCTCACTCATATTCTTTTTCTTGCTACTTCTCAAGATACATTTGAGATGCTCACATGATGGATTCCCTCTCATTTTGTGAATCCTCCATCATTTATATGTTTTTTCGGACTTATTTCAACATCTTTTCAAAGTATTTTATTTTTGGTGTTCATCCATTTTTGTGTGTCATATATTCATAGCCTACAATAGACTAAAAATAGATCCTCTTTCATAATCTCTCTAATCTTACAAGGCTTCTCTCACACCTACAATAAAACTCACTTTGACTGCAATGTATCTCTTGACACTTTCAACCCAATAATTCTCCTTTTTTGAAAGATGAATTCTCTTATTTTATACCAACAACTATGAAGAAAATAACTCTTATCAAGACTCAAACCTAGCTCCAATATCCATTTTAGTGCAGTCAACATACACTTTTAATTCTCTATACCAGACAACTATTCATGCACTTAGCCAAGCTTATTAGCAAAATTACATACTGTCACAATTTCATACAATAACATATAAACATTTTATGAAAATTATAATCAAATAAATATAGCAATCATATTTAAATATGGGCTTCATAGTTAACAATGGATAAGGAAACTAGACACAATAAATTTTATTTTTATTAGTTTTGTCTTAAAGAGTTACGCTCATCTCTCCTATCTCTCCTTCCCTAACTTTCTCACCCAAATAAAAATTAAATACTACAACATAAAGTCCCCCAAAATTCTACAATAGTCTAATCCTAAAAAATAGCATTTAATTTAATAAAATTAAACTAAAAATTGGTGGCAGTTATAATAGTTTTCTAATTTAATGAAGATAAAATCCTAAAACCTCTTAGCTTGATAGTAGTACTTTAAATCAAACAAATTAAACCTCTTAGCTTGAAAGTTGTACATGAAATCAAACAAATTAAATTAAATAATTAAATAATTAGATTGCACGATCCTATGGATGTTCCTTTACCAAATACAAGAAGTATTTACATTTGTAAATGCTGAAGCGTTTTATTATTCATTGATTTTTACCTCTATTTCTATCAGTGTGATATCAGAGCTGATAAATCATGGGAGAAGAGCATGCAGATCAAGGGATGGTCAGGGAGAAGCAATACTATTGTCAAGAAGAAGAGATCATGAATCTAGGAGGAGAGAGAAGTTGTTTAATCAAAGTTGAAGAAGGTAGATCGTAGGACTTTGAATTTATGAAGTAATATAGTAGTTGTTTGATGTTTTTCTTGATTCCATAAGAAAGAAAACATAGTCAATAATAAGATAGGCGTACTCAATAAAAGGTTAGCCCAACAAAAAATAGATATTTTTTCTACCATAGAAAGTGAATATAGTAAAGAAGAATCTAACTTTGCTACTAAATCAGAAAAGAAGAAATAGAGTTCAAAAATTGAAATAGGAGAAATTTTTCAAGGTCACAAAAAGTTCCATCATCCCCACTCATGAAACAAAAATATATCCAAGTAGGATCATAGTTGTTGAAAGAGGAAGGAAGGCTTGTATATATTTAAAAATAATAATGAGTCAACTATATTTATATCTTGTTATCCAAACGAAGCACAACTCAAAAATTAAGACATTTTGATGGATAGATATATTTAGGCCTTAAATCAAAGGAGGTTGTTGCTGCAATAGTTTATGTTGAATACAATAAAGAGATGCTACCATATACCTTCTTATTTTTGTCAAGATTATAGACCTTCTTATCATATCCATTGTGTTCATCATGTTCTTTAACATTCTAATTTTTATCCTTGTTAGGAAACTTAGATGCAAAGTGACCAATCTTACCATAATTTAAACATTTGAAAGTTAACTTACCCATGTACTTACTAGATCCAAACCTTAATTTCCTAGAAAACATGGCTATTTGTTCATCATCATCAACATCTAAACATACCTCATCCTTGACCTTAATGTCTTTTGACTTCTCAGATTTGAATGTTGCTTCCTTTTTGTGAGATCTTCCTTTATTTGTTCTCATCTCATAAGCAGTCATTATGCCATGAAGCCCATCCATATCTAGTTTGTCAAAATATTGCATCTCTTCTACCATAGACACCTTAGAATGAAACTTACGAGTTAGTGATATTAATACCTTTTAAATAATTATATACTCTTTTACTTCTCCTAATCCTCTAATGACATTGACCACTTCATCAACCCTCAATGGCTAAGATGTAATGGTTTCATCTTCATTCATCTTCAGACATTCAAACTCTCTTTGGTGGGTCTACAACTTGGCCATTTTCACCTTGGTGTCCCCTTCATAGATAGTCTTCAATTTATCCCATATCTTTTTGGCTAACACATAGTATATTACCTTCACAAAATATGCCTCTGATAGGCCACATAGAATGGCATTCATTGCCTTGGAATTACTCTCACTTTCCTTCTTGCCTATTATACTAGTTGGTGGTGTAGGAGGTACAGTGTATCCATACAAAACTGACTATCATATGTCATGGCCCATTAAAATTGGATATTTACTCATTATGATGCTCCAATATTCATAATTAGTCCATCTAAATAATATATCCTTACTGGTAGAGAAACCTCCTTGAACTTGACTACTAGCCATCCTTGGTTCCAGGATCTTCTTTAGGATGTTAGGCCTACTTCAAAAGACCTGCTCTAATACCAAATTTTGGAATAAAAATGATTGAGAGGGGGGTGAATAAATAACTTAAAAACTTTATTTTAATTCCTCTTTATCATACATGAACTATCACATCAACATATAGATCAAGTTATTCATAAAAAATCAACTATACAAGCATGAAATAAGATTACACAAGATAATACATCATATATGTACAAAACCATTAAGAGGAAGAAAAACCATTAATCCTTAAAAATTTATTATAGTAATATAATTAAAAATATTACAATTTAGTGAAGCATCAAATCCACATGGAGCACCAACCCCAACTAGTTAAGCACCAACCTAGCTAGGCTTTAACAAGTACCAACTTGAAAGGACACACCAACCACCTAGATGACTCAAAACTAACTCATGCACCTAATTGATTTGATCAGATTTATAATACCTTGTTTCCCAACCACTAGATTATGACCACCTGTTCAGATCTTTACACTATTATCCCTCTCAAACTTCCTTCTAGACCTCTTCACTAAATTATGTTTCTTCAAGATAGATTAGGTCATATGACCTTGATCTTCATACGAAAACACACTTTTAGATATTCATTAAAGATCCTCTAAATTCATTTAATTCTCTTTAAGACCTCCTTATACTCAATAATGTGTTATATCATTTTCACACCTTTTACTTACTAAAATATGCCTAAAACTACCTTGTATATATACCATTTCTTATTGATATGCCACTTAGTTAGCTATACACATTTAAAATATTATTTAATCCATGTAAAAGGTATTATTACATCTCATAAACGTTATTCAAACAAATATTTATTATCTTTTAGTCTATCGTAACTCCATTAGACATCATTTCTCTTTTAGGTCTCATGGAGACCTAATTCCATTGGGTTTACCTTAGAGCACATTACACTTTGCCTTTCTTGGAATAATTTACCTTCATTGATGAATAATATACTTTCATAAATTGATAAAATATACTAAAATAAACATGTTTTAATGTAAATAATACTTTTTAACACCTACCCCTTGATGAACACTCCTTATAGCACTATTCACAATTAGGCCTATGAACCTACAGAAAGTCTGCCAAATAAAATTGAAACATGTACATAATTTAGTAACATAACCATGAAAATAAATCACATGAAAATAAAATAAATGACCTTAGAAACATCACCATGTGATTTATACTTCATATCTTAGGTCAAAATGACTTAATCACTTCTCTTTAAATAACCCACTCATAACTGCTAGAACACTACAAAAACCAATCATGAACAACTATATTCAACACCTAAAAGGACACTTCCCATGAGGAATTATAGTTTAAAAATATTATTTTAAATATATATACAACTCTAAAATACAAAAATAACAAGGTCTAATTTCAAATACTGGTCTTGCAGACCAATCTTTTAACCTCAGTACACATGGTCAAACTAGAACCAGACAAACCATTTTGGCTTCAACATTTCAACCTCTTATACTAAATTATAAGATTTATAAAATAATTAATAAGAATTTAAAGTCACAAGTAACATCACCATATTCATTATACTTATTCACATAGTTTATAGAGCCTCAAAAAGACTCCTGCAACTTCTTTACTCAGAACTGCAAACTTTTCTCAAAAACTAGTCATGGTGACTCTAACCTCCAACAATTGTATGACCACTTTCAAATACTTATTATGTATGTATATTATATTATTATATAATTATACCATTATAATATATAAAAATAACATGTTCAAATGTCAAATATTCGTCTTGCAGACCAATCTCATGACTTTATATCTTACTATCTCATCTCAACCAAATAGGTTAACTTGAAAGCTACCTTTTCACCACACACATGACCTCAAAATATTATTCCAATCATGAAAATATCTTAAAATTATTATAAAAAATATCCATGCACTTTTTTTCATCATTATATCATTATAACACATTCTTAATCATCATCTCATTATTGCCTAGGTTTTTCACTATTTGCACCATTTGACCTGTTAGTGAATGGCTAACTTAGATGACCAGTTTAGCACATTAAAATGGTATAACCTATTACAAAAAATTATGGGAATGTATTATGAGTCTCCAGCTCCTTCTTCCATCCATTTTATTTTCTAGACTAATGTAACTTTTGATTGATACAATAAATTCTTCACAAATAAGCCTATATCTATACATTTTCTCTCTCATTTGATTAACCACCACCACCTAGCGGTACCTTTGAGAGTTTAATAAATTATACAATATTTTTTTTAGTCATTTGAGACCATTATGGTGTATTTTGAACTATACATTTCACATTGGGTTCTTGTTAGGGTTTTAGAGAGGTTTAACATAGGTTTTGGTGTTAATGATTTTTCATAAAGGATTGCCCCATAAATCCAAAACCAATGATTGTATTTCTTAGATAAAACCATTACCCATCTCTCCTTAATATATCAAGTTCCCATTCATAGGTTACATATGCCAATGAATACCTTAAAGTCCTTCTCGTGTTTGTATGCCTTTATTTTGTGTACTTGAGAGACCTCAAAATCACTTTTCATGCCTTTTATTAAAAAACATCACCTCAAACATTGTGAAAATACTTGAAAAAATATATCATACCTCTAACCATGTTCAAATATGGAAAATTTCCTTGAAAACTAATTTTCATGCCTCATTAGGCCAAGCAAGGTATAGGAGTGGTCTAGGTACAAACTTGATCTAAAGGTCCTACCCCTGTAGGTTCACCTTGGGACTCTCATGGATGATTATATGCCTTATTCACATGATAAATCAACTTTATACAACATCTCATGCCTTTTTGCATTCATATTACCAAGTCACCAGACTCATACCTTCTCACAAGGATATTACATGACATGATTAGTGTCATGTCTAGGATTCTTAATCACTTGAAACTTAAAATTGACATTGAAAAACTTATAAAAGTATTGATACTTTACTTACATGATCACACAATGCCAAACAACCTCTCACAATCTTGTGCACACCTTCTCACAGTGTCTAGAACCTTGTACTCAAGATCTAGTACTCAAACATGCTTACCTCAATAATATCAAATAAGAACACTCTTAAGAGATCACTCTCACACCACTAAAATAATATATTTATTATCAAAATTATTTCATGTCCTCATGCAGACCTAGATCCTCATAATAATGCTTAAATTCTCAATTGAAAATCATACCTCTTTGTGCCAAAATTAACAACTTCATCTTGACCTGAACCTTGTTATCAACTTTGACATCAACCAATAATAGAGACATTAGGTTTCCCTCAAATTATATTTTGTCATATGGATTCATTCTCACATCAAGAACATAAGCTCATACCTCAAATACCAATCACCATGCATCTTCACCAGATGCACCTTAACAGTAATGACATCATCCTTAACATCAATGACAACACTTCTCAACACCTTGGATAACCTCCTATCATAGATGCATTGAATCTAATAATTCTTGAATTCAACATTTATTCTATTCTATAAATTTGTTAGGTCTATGTGACCTAGATCTGTGTCGGTGATCTCATTTATATTTAAGTCCAAGCTAGGTGGGACACTAGGTCCCTTTGACTTGAACTTCATTTCCTTTATAGACATGTATTCTAGGGAAAATGGATTAGGAGAAGCAACTATATATTTGGTCAAGGCTTAGAATTGTTATTGCATTTGAAAATTCTGATGGAGATATAATATGTAATTACAACTAAAATGTTTAGTGGGGTTTTGAATTTCAATTTGTACTTACAAAGTTTGATGAAAAGTCTAGTAGAGTTTATGGTATGCAAAAGAAAGTCATATTTCTCATGGGGATTTAGAGTTGTTAGAGAAATGGGAATATTTTTCAATGATTCTATGTGTTTTAGCAACTGGGATCTCCATGGGGCTTGATCTTGCAAAATCAAGAGGGGGTTTTACTAGAGTTTGTGTGGAGAATATTGGGGAATATTTTGGATTTAATCATTTTTTTATGAAAAACCTAGAAAACCATAGGTACATACAATGATTGGATGATTTTTAACAAGATTCTATAAAGTAGAAAAAAAGTTGGTAAAAACATGAGTAAACTGATATATGGAAAAAAATCTTAGATTTTAATAGCTAAAATATTTGAGCGAATTCCAAATAAAGCTATGCTTTGCTGATAGAAATAATAGTAGTGTTTTGATATAAATGTGAATGACCTAGAGGAATACCATTTTTATGTATACAAGGGATGGCAATGGTGGACTAACATGTGTGGCATGGCTTGCCATTTCTGGGTGTCATTTGACATCTTGGTTTATAGCCTTTTTGGCATGTAGAGCTCCAATTCAATTTGTAAATGTTAAACAATGACCAAAAACCTAATTT
>JARHVA010003818.1:435000-562500 GCA_037957365.1 Torreya grandis | reverse complement strand
AACAAGTCACTAAAGAAAAAAAATAAGAAAAAATAAAAAAGGAGGACCATCATCCACAAGCATTAACCAACAAAGCCAATTCTAATAGGTTTCATAGATTTTTCAAACATAAAATGTATTACAACTCATCTTGGCTCCTAACCTTTCTTAAAAATTTATTAGGGAGAAGATCTAGAATTTCCCCATTGTACTTCCAGTTCCCCTGAGGAGCATTGCCATCCTCTAGGTTGAGGATATATTTCAGCACTCTATGAACCTTTGTGTAAGAATTCTTTAGATGACCAAATTTCCTGCAACTTGAGCAAATTTCATTATCCCTATCAAATACAATTTCTTGGTTCTAGGATCTTAGAGCACACCAAAACCTAATGGATTTAGGAAGAGTTTAGTTCATAGCTACTAGCACACAAATTCTAGAAAAAATCAACCTTTTACAAGAATGAGCATCAAGTTTGATGGTCACAAGAAAACCAAAAAAAAGTCAATGCTTTTTAGGATCCAGTCCACCCAAAATGTGGGAGGGAGGCCGAGTACTTCTAGCCATAGAGGAATTCAATCACTTTTGAAAGTTAAGTGAGACCAATTCAATTTTCAAGGTTGAATCATGAGGATTTCCCTTCCCATCAACCATGGTCCATCATTCAAGTTTCTTTTTTAATATTTTCTACAAGCAAAAGAAAAAAACAAATATTTTTAGTAAGAGCAACAACTTTTACTTCTTCAATCCCCATGCACTTTCTTTTTGTCTAATTCCTTATTACTTCAATGCCATGCCTTGTTCCAATAAATTTTCCAACCAATGAGTTGTCTTAATTTTCTTCATCTTCTTCGATAACCTCATCAGGGACATACAAAACCAGATTCATAGAAATGGATCTAATGCTCAGATACTTGTTTTCACCAATTGTGGATTCCTCTTCCATTCCTTTAGTAGTATTTGAATCTTTAAAAGGCTGATCTTGACTCTCTAAGTTAATTGTCACAAAATATGTCAATGAATGTTTTAAATTCCTCTTACGCAGGTAGGATAATAAATACTCTATTCACCAATTTTTTTTGGAGGGAACAATCCTCCAATAATTCAAAATTAAAATGGCCATAAAAGAGATGCATAGATTTTAGTTGTTGAATGATATATGATGCACATGTTTGTTATATGTTATCCTCGATTCTTATAATATTCTCAATGGAGGTGTTCTTGATATCCCTCATATGCTTTGAGTGAGGGTTTAATCTTATAATTAAGTAATATACAAACATATTTGATGGCATCTAACTATTGGGTTTCATGTAGTAGTTGACATATCCTTTTTATACAACAATATTTTTATGAATAGCTAGTTAAGCTTATATTTGTTCTAAACATGTGTGTGATGACTGTAAGATATGTATAACATTTTATTTATTTTTGAGAACAAATTACAAGAGGTAAGATATGCACGCTCTGTATTTGAAGTATAGATAGGTACTTTTGCATATTGAGAACACTTGGTAGTTTCATATGTTGTAAGCTACCTCACAGAAAATAACCAAGATGCCTAGCATCATGGATTTCAAAAGGATTATGCTCCATTTCATTCCACCACTCCATATGCTTCCATTCCCACCATTTGGCAAGAGATTCCATGGGAAACTAAAACTCTTCCAGAGCCAAGGTACAAGAGGAAAGGATGGTTTATGTCAAGTGCCATAGCACCCATCAACATAAACAAAGAGTCACCCTGGCACTCTGCTTGGAATCTGCTCAATAAGAGTGACGTAGATATTTTAGAAGGATTCAAGTGCAAAATGTTTTGTTACTAAAAATTAAAAGGATCTCATATTGCAATTAGCCTTATGGGCCTCCCATATCCTTGGTTTGCTTTTTTGAGCTTGGGACCCTACAGTTGTATTTTTTTGTTATTCTATAGCTCTTAACTTTTGGTTTTGTCTTTGGTAGTATTTTTTAAAGTAAACATGTCAGATACAAAATTTTACTCCACTCGGTCTACTAATTTTGGTATTCTATTTCACTAGCTTCTTATGAATTTGCTTTGTTTTATTTAAGATATTCAGGAAGATGACACAGAGCACCTGAATATTGCCTTACACTCTCAATTGTGGTGAATTTTTTTATAATTTCGACAAATACCAAAAAATAAACTGCTATACCAGCTCTAAAATCATAAAAATTCTATAATTATTTAATCTTTGGAAAGGACATCTCTTGAGCTAGATTGTGCTCTACACCATCCTATTTGTATTCATTTCTTTCATTGTAGTATAGTTTTCTTTTCTTATTTTTAAAATATTAATTGGAAGGTTAGTTTTTTGTAAAATTCAATAAATTATATGACTATTTAAAAAATTAATTAATTCAAGGGTTTTAGAACAATTATTAGATTTTTTTCAATAGGAATGTTTCATTGCTACATTGACTATTTTGTATTAATTCTAAATGAAAATAATGTTAACCAATTTTAGTAAAGTTCTTTCTGAGTGGTTAAATTTAGTGAAATGCAAAGAATACTCTAAATTCCCAATATTTGGTTTAATGTTTTCTTGTTTTGTATTGTTAGTAGAAACAGAGCAAAAAAATAGTAGAAAATAAAGAAAATAAGTCAGGCGCAGGCAGATTGCTATGGCAATCAAGAAAGAATTTTTATTCTTATTTTCTCTATCAAAAGACTGTGAAGTAGGCTTAAATAAATAGAGTTTGAAAAAGAAAAACTAAAAGTAGACTAAGGCAGAGTGAGCTAAGACTGAAAGATAAACTAAGTTTAACTACAATTATGCATGCAAGCGTAGAAGACTAAAACAGTGATCATGCAAACTACATGCATGAGGGAGGCAAACAGGTAATTGAAGAAATTATCTCTAGTTTCTAATACTCCCCCTTAATTTCTACCACTAACTACTTCAGCATTTACAATGCCTAAATTTTGTCTTAGATACTCAAAACTCTCTTTTGCTAATGCCTTTGTGAATATATCTACCAATTGGTCTTCAGATCTACAGAACTCCAAATGGATTTTTCCATTGTTCACTAACTCTCTGATAAAATGAAATCTTGTATCAATGTGCTTGCTCCTCTTGTGAGAAACATGATTTTTTGACAATGCAATTGCTAATTTGTTATCACAAAAGATTGTTGTTGACTCCTTCTATGCTTGTTATAAATCTGTCAATACTCTCCTCATCCAAGTTGCTTGACATGCTGCTGATGTGGCTGCTACATACTCTACTTCAACTGATGAAAGTGGCACTATAGGTTATGTTTTGGATGCCCATGTGTCCACACCTATTCTAAAAAGAAAGGCATGTCCAAAAGTACTCTTACTGTCATCAATGCTACCTATAAAATCACTATCAATATAACCAATCAAACCAAAATCATTAGTTGTGGAATATAAAATTTCATATTTTGTTGTTCCTACCACATATCTCAATATCCTCTTTCCAACTTGCCAATGTCAGTCTTTTGGTGACTCCATGAATCTAGAGATTAAACTGACCCCATGCATGATATCTGGTCTTGTAGCTATAGGATACATCAAACTACCAACTAGTCTTTTGAATGTTGTAGAATCAACATTATACCCTTTGTCTTCATTGTTAATTTTGGTTGCTATAGCAAATGGTGTAGGTGTTGACTTACAATTCAACATCTTAAACCTCTTTAACACATCTTTTGCATATTTAGTTTGACAAAAAAATATTCCCTTTTCTAATTATACAACTTATATGCCTAGAAAGTACTTCATTAATCCTAAATCTGTCATTTCAAATTCTTTCTTCATTGCTGATTTAAATGTGTCTACAAACAAATTTCCAGTGAAGATCAAATCTTCAACATACAAACACACAATCAAAATCTAACCTTCTTTGTTGATTTTTGTGTACAATGTAGGCTCACTATTGCTTCCGCTGAATCCATTGTTTGTCATGTATAATTCAATCCTACTATACCATGCTCTTGGTGCTTGCTTGAGACCATAGAGGGCCTTTTTCAATTTGTATACTTTTTCTTCGTGTCCATACACTTCATAACCTGGTGTTTGTTTCACATACACTTATTCATCTAGGAAACCATTCAAGAAAGCTGATTTGACATCCATTTGATATACATTCCAATTATTTTTTACAGCTATTGCTAAAACCATTCTAATAGTATCAAGTCTAGAAACAAGAGCAAATGTTTCATTATAATCAATTCCATGTTCTTGTGCAAAGCCTTTTGCTACTAACCTACCTTGTGCCTTTCAACATTTCCTTCTACATCAAATTTGGTCTTATAAACCCATTTGACTCCTATGCAATCCTTACCTTTTGGTAGATTAATTAGATCCCATGTTTGGTTTCTCTCAATGGCATTCATCTCTTCATCCATTGCTTTTATCCATTATGTTCCTCATTAACTGCTTCTTCATAATACATAGGATCATGAGAGAAAATAGCAAAATTTGAACATAAATCTAATTTCTCTTATTCTTGTTTATAAATCTCATTCAAGTTTCTCATTTTCTTACCTTTAAGTTTTGATCTTAAAATGGCAAGAGTTGGATCTGATTCATCACTTACTTGTGAATTGGGTGTAGGATCACATGCATGACCAGATGATTCACCTTGTGCTAAGTTCCTAGGTGTTCTTATTGGAGTTCTTGTTCTTGCTTGTGGAGAGGATTGATCACCTTGAAAATTTTGTTCTTCAAATTCTTCTTCATTTTGGGGAATTGATGCTCTGATTGTGATGGTTTTATCAATGCTTCCATCCCATGCTTTTTCTTCCTTAAATTCCACATCTCTGTTAATAATCACTTTCTTTGAAATGGGGTTATACAACTTATAAGCCTTTGAATCTTCACTATAGCCAATAAAAATGCATTTCTCACCTCTATCATCAATTTTTCTTCTTAATTTAGATGGTAGAAGAGAATATGCAATACAACCAAAATATTTGAAATGATGTACACTATGCTTCTTACCACTCCAAGCTTCTTGTGGAATTCGATCTCTGACACTCTTTGTTAGGATTCTATTCAGAATATATACTGCACATGCTACTGCTTCTACCCAATATTCATTTGACCAAGTTTTGGCCTTCAACATGCTTCTAGCCATCTCCATGATTGTTGTATTCTTTCTTTCTGCTACACCATTCTGCTATGGTGTGTACCTTGTAGTCAGTTGCCTTTTAATGCCATGATATCTACAAAAATCTTGAAATTCATTAGACATATATTCACCTCCTCTAACTGATCTAAGTACCTTGATGTAAAGGCCACTCTACTTTTCAACCATAGCCATGAATTCTTTAAATTTTCCAAAGGCATCATACTTATTTTTGAGAAAATATATCCAAGTCTTTCTGCTAAAATCATCAATGAAGGTTAGAAAATAAGAACTGCCTCCAAATAATGGAGTTTGCATTGGTCCACATAAATCACTATGGGCTAACTCCAATATTTCCTTTGCTCTATATGAGGCTCCTACTAGAAAACTCTCTCTATGTTGTTTTGCTAGAATGCAACTGTCACATGAATTTCCTAGCTGTTATATTGGTGGTAATCCATTCACCATATTTTTATTTTGTAACAAATTCAAACCTAAAAAATGTAAATGTCCATGCCTTAAGTGCCATATCCAAGATTGGTCTAGATGCATGGTTTTGAAGTGGGCTTCCTCTTCTCTTTGGATGCACTGAATTGGAAGAGGGAACATCCGATTCTTGGTCATCTCTACTTTTCTTATCAACCTGTCATTTGGAAATTTGTCTAGTATTGTGAAAACATTATCCATATAAGATACTCTATAACCTTTCTGTACAAACTATCCAACACTCATAAGATTATGCTTTAGTCCAGGTATAAACTAAACATCAGGAATAAACCTTCTTTCACCATTTTTTGACAAAACATTTATTACTCCTTTACCCATTACTTCCACTTTATTATCATTTCTTAATTTCACTTCAAATTTTATGGAATCATCAGAACTAGCAAAGAATTCTTTATTCCCTATCATATGATTACTGCATCCACTATCTAAGAACTAAATATATTTAGCATTTTCTTGAGCAACATGACAAATGAGAAATAAGATTCCAAAATTGGAACTACATTCATTTGTGTAATTAGCATTCTGATTGTCCACATCTCCTTGTTTCTTTTTGCATTCACTTGTATAATGTCCATATTTTTTCCAGTAATAACATTGAATGTTAGTTTATCAAACCTTTGTGCATTTTGTTGGAAGTGATTGTTGCCACGTCCTCTATTCTTGTAGTTTTGATTATTATTATTACCTTGATCTGTATTTTTCCTTCCATTTCTGCCTCTACCTCTTCCTCTAAAGTTTGACCTTCCTCTTCCTCTTCCTCTACCAAATGATACCTTAGACTTGAAAACATTCTCTAAATAAGTATTGTTATTCCTATTCATTCTAGATTCATGTGTTAACAAAGATCTCATTAATTCATCTACTAATAATTGTTCCAAATCCTTGGTTTCGTTAATAGCTACAACTATTACATCAAATTTGCTAGGTATTTTTTCTATGATCTTCTGATCTGTTATTGTTTCTCCATTAGATTTAATTTGATTCACTATATTCAATACTTGACCCATAAACTGGTTTATAGACTCTGAATCATTCATTTGTAAATTTTCAAAATTTCTCCTAAGAGATTGCAATTTAGCTATTTTCACCTTTGTATTACCTTTATAGGTGGTCTCTAAGATTTTCCATGCTGATTTGGATCTCGTTGCTACTACAACTCCAAAAAAATATATTCATCCATTGCCTATGGGATTAGAAATAGAGATTTTACATCCTTTTTCTTGTTTTCTTTAAGCTCTTCCTTTTGTGCTTGATTTAATGCTTGATGGGTAGCCTCATCCTGTGGTTCTACAAAGCCATTTTCTACCAAATCCCAAACATCTTGTGAGCAAAACAATGTTCTCATTTTAATTACCCAAAAATCATAATTCTTACCATTGAAAATGGGAATCTAGAGCTGAGAAATACTATTGATTGTTGCCATATCTCAAGTTTACACAGTCAGAGATTCAAATTATGGAGGAGAGGCGCACATATTATTCTAGCACACGTATTCTTCTTTTCCTTTCGGTCTGCTATTTAAAACTATTTATCATACATTAGGCATGCTTTTGCTCTCTTCTTAGCATAGCAATATCAATCTTGCACTTCTATGTTGCATTGACTAGTTTCTACACTATGCTTCTTCTTAGCGCATCGCCCTTCTAGCTGCATGTTTTTTGTGCATGTTAGTTGTGCTCTCTTGACAATATTAATGCTCTTCTCTTCTCAGATCTACTTGTTTCTCTTTTTGATGCTTCACTTGGTCAGATTCATAAACTTTGATAAACTAAATCGCAGACCAGTGCTTAAAACAACATAAGCTCAGACAATAGTTCACTACCTTGTGCAAAATTTAGTAGAAAATAACAAAGATTTTTTGACCAATGAAAATAACAAAACTAATGCAGTTTAATACCAAACATGTGCTCTCTAACAAACCTAGCTATCGATTTACTCTCAATGCATCAGGTTCTTTTGCCAACAGCTAGTGGTCAGATCTCCTTTTTCTTTGGCCATTTGACTTCTATTATACATGACCTTGGATCACACACAGGCTTTCCTTTGTTAGTTGTGCTTCTATGTTTTTCAATGATGGTTGTGTTTTGATCTTCTATGATCTGGCTCTCCTCCTGGCTGTAGTGACTCTTTCTCTGATAGTCTCTATCTTTTCTGTAGATGGCTCTTGTCCAACTGATCCTCTACTGCACTTTTCTTGTCTGCCTAGGTCTCCTTTGGCTCTTGCTAACCTGGTCGCTGGTTATTATTCTTCTCCCTGGATATTTTGGACTTTCGCTCTGATACCAATCTATTAGTAGAAATAGAGCAAAAAAATAGCAAAAAATAAATAAAATAAGTTAGGCGCATGCAGATTGCTATGACAATCAAGAAAGAATTTTTATTCTTATTTTCTCTATCAAAAGACTGCAAACTAGGCTTACATAAATAGAGTTTGAAAAACAAATAAAACTAAAAGTAGACTAAGGTGGACTAAGCTAAGATTGAAAGATAAACTAAGTTTAACTGCAATTATGCATGAAAGCGTAGAAGACTAAAACAGTGATCATGCAAACTACATGCATGAGGGAGGTGAACAGGTAGTTAGAGAAATTATCTACAGTTTCTAACATGTATTTCATGTGAATTGATCAAATTTTTTTGCATGTTACTCACAGAGTAATGTGGGATTTACCAGTTCTTAGTTAAATTGAAATGATATTTCTAGAGAGTGAAAGAACTTGATTCACACAATCTAAAGATTTTATCCAGGCCCAGCTAGCTGATAAACTAATTATAACAGCATAACAAAATAACAATAAACTAAAACAAAACACTTACAACAGAGACAAGCCAAACATATAATACACATCTATTAATAAATCATATTGAAAATACACTAAATTTTTTCTGTCTTATATTAATCAAAAACACTGCTACATATAAATAGAAGGCACAACTTCTAAAAGAATAACATGCAGAATTTATTTTTCAAAAATAAAAATTGTTCATGTAAACTTATACTCTAAAAAATGTTATCTAAAACTAAAACCAATGCAAATTAAACTTAACGCTGCAATGCATGGCAGTGAGGCTTCATGCATCACTTATTGACACAATCACCACTTAAGATTGCTACATGACATTGTGGTGCCTTATTATATAGAAAGATAGGTTGACATGTCAATAGTTTTCAAGTACTATCAAAAACTGCAATCACCTTAAGAAGGTTGAAGATGCACAACAGAAAAAAATGCTATAAAAATAAGTTTTGAAAGTGGGACAAGTGTCATGAAACTCCTACAAAATTTAAACCACCATTACAACATAAAAAGTATGTAAATATAATTTGAAAATAGTCATGTCTACAAAACTTCTTTCCATTGTTAATGCAAGACATGATGTTTTACATACTTGTGCTGTATAGTTGATGATAATAGAACACTCCTCGGGCACAACTTGAAGGCTCTTGCATAAATGAGTTTTAATTTGAAACCAGAGATCCTCCTCCTACAATGGAATGTTTATAGTCATTTTTATAGCATCCACTGTCATTATAGTTGAAGATTTTTAAATATATAAAAATAAATTACTATTTAGAAAGAAATCATAAACTCACAATTAAATATATGTAATATTCACACCTTGAAAAAATATATAAGAAAGATAGAATAACCAAATAAAAAATATTTTTTCAAATTATTCGAATCATTCTCCATAAAAAATAAAAATCAATTACAATATATTAATAAAATTGTATGTGAACATGCTTTCTAATTAATAAAAACAAATATTCTAAATTTTTTTAAATAATAATTTGCATGGAATATAAACTAAAATTATTTCCAATCTTTCAAAGGTTTTATTTTTCTAAAAAATATATTAACTAAATATTAAATAACTATTAAATTAATTACATGATTGAAGTTGATGTAAACTAGGACTCAAAAATAATTAATCAAAATTATCCCCCTTGATGTTGAGTAAACTGACAATTAGATCTTGAAGTTTCAAAAACTGAACTTTTGTCATAGCTTTAGTGAAGATATCTGGAACTTGTTCTTATGTGTTTATATACTTCAATTCTACATATTTCTTCTAAACCAAATATCGAATTAAATGGTACTTCAAATCAAAATTCTTTGACCTGTTGTGATGCACTAGATTCTTGGCTAATTTGATAGTAATAACATTATCACAAAAAATCACTGTAATCTGAATTTTTTTCTCCCCAATTTCTTCTAGAACCTTTTGGATCCATCATGTTTGTGTACCTACTGAAGTGACTGTAATATATTTTGCTTCTGTTAATAAAATAGCAGCTGAGCTTTGCTTCTTTGAACTCCATGTAACCAAACTAGAATCAAGTAAAAAATAATTCCTAGATGTTGACTTTCAGTCATCCAAACTACCACCCCAATTAGAATTACTAAAATAAAAAAGTTCAAACTTTTAGTAGCACAATAATGAATACCAAAGCAAATAGTACATTTCACATACCTCAAAATTCTCTCAGTTGCCTTCATATGAATTTCAGATAGCTCAGACATATTTCTTAATACAAGAGAAACTAAATAAGTAATATTTGGTCTTGTGTGAGTTAAAAACATTAAGTTTCCAATAATAATTATGCAAGTTGTCTCATCAACTCTTTCAGCATCATCTTCTCTACATAGCATAACTCCATGAGAAGTTGGAGTAGAGACCAGTTTATAATCAACCATATTGAATTTATTCAACATATCATTTGCATACTTTATTTGACAAATGAAGATGCCATCTTTACTTTGATGAACCTCCATCCCTAAAAATTATTTCATAAGATAAATCTTTCATTTCAAATTCATTCATCATTAAAAAAATTAATTCATTCTCTATTTTCGAATTACTACCCATATAAAACAAATCATCAACATACAAACTTATAATAAGGATATCATTACCTTCTTCTTTGTAGTAAAGAGTAGGCTCACTTTTGCTTCTTTTGAACCCATTATACTAAAAATATCCATCAATACTTGCATACCATTCTTTGGGTGCTTTTTTAAATCCATATAAATTTCTTTTTAACTTGAAGACTTGATATTCTTTACCTTGCACTTCAAAACCTTGTGGTTGTTCTACATTGATTTTTTCTTCTAAGTACCCATTTAAGAAGACACTTTTCACATCCATGTGATGTATGATCCATTTCTTTTGAGCATCTAGTGAAATCATCATTTTGATAGTCTCTTGTCTTGCTATTGGTGTAAATTTCCCTTCATAATGTATGTCATACCTTTGTGTGAAACCCTTAGCAACTAACCTTGCTTTGTGTCTTTCAATACTTCCGTCATTGTTTTACTTAGTCTTATAGACCCATTTAGTACCATTCTTTTTCTTATCATATGGAAGCTTTGTATGCTCCCAAGTGTCATTCCTATCAATATAATCTATCTCTTCTTGAATCGCTTACACCCAAACATCAATATTAGATGCATCTTCAAAATAATATTGTTCAAAATCAGCTTGTGTAATTAAAGCATAATTTACTATCTCGCCTATTGGACATTCTTCATGTAATTATGTTCTTATATGTTGGTAAATCTCACTCAAAAATTTTACCTTTCATGATGAACTAGGACTTGAAGCAAGAGCTGTGCTTAGAATACATGCACTAGATGAAGGAATATTTAATGGACATGTACCACTTGGAATTGAAATACTTATAGACTGATCATTAGTAATATCATCATAATTACCATCAATAAAAATAGATTTAGACTTCTCAATATTGACTTTATCTTTATCATCACCACACTCCCCCTTCATTAAAAATAACATCTCTTGACACAAGTACACTATTAGTGATAGGATTATAAAACCTATAGGATTTGCTTTATTCACTGCACCCAATAAAAATACAAGATTCACTTCGGATCTAATTTCTTCCTTTTCTAATCAGTTACATGAACATAAGCTAAACAACTAAAAACTTTGAAATATTTGATATTAACTTCTTTTCATACCATGCTTCATATGGAGTCATCTTTTCATGTGCACTAGTGGGGTTTTGATTGAGAATATATACTATTGTATCAATTACATCACCCCAAAAATAGTTGTTTAGTCCCTTTATTTGTAACATGCTCCTTTCCATTTCAACCACTGTATGATTTTTCCTTTTAGCTAGACCATTTTGTTGAGGAGTATACGTAGTTATGAGTTGCCTTTTGATTCCATTCAAGTCATAATAATTTATAAAATCATTTGAATAGAATTCACCTCCATAATCAGTCATTAAACATTTTATTTTGTAACTACTTTCATTCTCTACAAGGACATTAAATCTCTTAAAGGTATCAAATGCTTCACTTTTTTCCTTTAGAAAAAAACCCAACACTTTCTTGAATAATCATCAATAAATGTAATGAAATATAATGACTTATCCAAACTTTTTATTTGCATAGCACCACAAATATCTGAGTGAACCAGTTGATGTGGATGATAAGGCCTCCATGCACTACCTTTCAAAACTTTTATCTTTCATATTTGCCTTTAACACAACCTTCACAAACTTATTTATGGTCTTCAACCTTTGACAAACCATAAACTAATTCTTGTGCTGTTAGTAACTTCAAACTTTGAAAATTCAAGTGTCCATACCTGAGATGTCATAACCAACTTTATCTTTATATGCCATATTTGCAAGGCTATTACTATTCTCTCCAAACTTTAATGGGAATATTCTATTCTTAGACATAGGTACTATTGTGATAACCTTATTTCCTTGATTTTTATCATAGATAGTGCATTATTTATCATCAAAAACTACCTTTTAGTTTTTTTCACATAGTTGTCTAACACTCAAAAAATTATGTTTCAAATTTGAGGTGTAATAAATATCATTAATACTTTTCATACCTTCTATAGTATTCACCTTTATAGCTCCTTTTGCTGCAACCTCCAAAAAATTATCATCACCAAGTTTGATATTGGTTTAAAATTTTCCATCCATTACAGAAAACAACACATTATTCTCTGACATGTGATTAGAACAACCTGAATCTAAATACCAAACCTCATTATGACTATTTTCAACTTTGTGAAATGAAATGAATAAATTGTATGATGCATCACCATCCTCATTTTCATAATTAACACTTTTATTTTTATTTCTTTCTTTTAATCTACATTCCCAATCGAAGTGACCATACCTATGACAGTAATAGCATTGAATATTTCTTTTATCAAATCTACCTCTATGTTTACCTCTTGCAGTAGAACCACCTTTTTTTCTTCTATATCATTTTTAATAAGTGTACCCTCTTGAATAATTGTAATTCATGTCTTTACTTTGTCCTTGATTGCTTTTAAAATTGTCTTTGCCTTGTACATTTTTATTCTTATTGCTAGTGTTGGTACCTTCATTCTTTGTGATCTTTAATTTTGTGGTAAAAACCTTTTCATCACTTTCATTTAATGTGTCTCTTAGTAATTTTTCATGGGACACAAGAGATCCAACTAAGTGATCAAACTCAAAAGTAGTCAAATCTTTATTTTCTTCAATAATTATGGCAACATGATTCCACCTTAGTGTTAAAGACCTTAACACCTTTTTTTACAACAACCTCTTTATTCAATATTTCTTCAAGTATAGCTATCTTGTTAACTACATCATTTACTTTTACACAAAAATCAATCACACTTTTAGCTTCTTGCATCTTCAAATTTTCAAATTCTCTCTTCGTTGTTTTTAATCTAACCACTTTGACTTGTTCAATACCTTGGTAAGCTTCTTGTAGAGTCTTCCAGGCATCCTTGGTTTTCTTTTCACCTACAATTCTTGGAAATAGGATTTTGTTTAGATCTATTTCAATATTAAATAAATCTTGTGATTTGTTCTTCTTAGCTTTCTTCTTAGTTTGCCTTTCATTATAAAATAGTGGCCCAATCAATTGGTTCATGATAACCAATTTTTATAATCTCACATAATTATTTTCCTGTCAAAAGAATCATCATCTTGATACTCCAATAACCATAATCATTACCACTAAATACTAGAATAGAAAAACTATTAGAGTTTGACATGATCAATTATTAGAAAGATCTAAAACAAAAAACAATCACCCAAAAACTAAGCTCTGATATTAATTGAAGATTTTTAAATATATAAAAATAAACTACTGGCTAAAAAGAAACAAGAAATTCACAGCCAAATATATGCAATATTCATAACCAAAATAAATATGGAATAACCAAGTAAAAACTACCTCTTCAAATTATTTGAATCATTATCCATAAAAATAATGATCAATTACAATGTATTAATATAATTACATGTGAACATGCTTTTCTATTTAATAAATAAAAATATTCTAAATTTTTTTGGAATATAAACTAAAGTTATTTCAAGCATTTCAAAGGCTTTATTTTTCTAAAGAATATATTAACTAAATATTATATAACTATTAAATTAAATACATGATTCTTGCATGATTGAAGCTAATGTAAACTAGGACTCGATAGCAATTAACCAATAATAGCAATCTAGTTAAATGTGGTCATGGTAATAGTGGAAGGTGCATGCATGAGATATATTTATGTAGGGGAATTCAGTATGATGGATAATATTTTACATTGAACAAAAAATATGTCTATGTTATAATGAATTCTTTAGATAAGTTTCACATTGATGCATGTGTGAATTGGCTTGTTAGATCCCTAGAAGACTTCAGAGCTCCAAAAAATTATAAGAGTCTTAGAAAATTTAGGGTTAGTTATCTAGAAGGGTTAAACATAAGCATTTATTACATATTGAGAAATCCATCAATGCCTATAGGGGTCAGTTGAAAACCCCCCTCTACATTAACTGACAATTGTAAAACTATCAATATACTTTAAGTGACAATTTTTTCTCTACTTGTTTACGTAATCAAGACTTAATGACTTAGAATGATTTATTTTCCAATATTTCCATGTAATTTCAAGAATTTAGGGCTGTTCTAAGAGGCATCTTTAGAGTTGGAGTAGTCAATTAAGTTCTTCTATTAAGGAAGGAAAAAATAGAAAATAAATGCCTCAAGAAGCACATACCAATTGAGAAATACATAAGTCAAGATCCAATTTGGGGTCACTCAAAATGTATCTTATTCATTCTTCTTATTTTTATGATGTCTTAACTCTTAGATTGGTACCATCGTAAGAATTTTGTAAAATATGATTACAAACATTAGGTAGTGTTTTCCTAATTGCATTCTATTCTTCAACAAGTCAAGTCTATCTCTTTGGCTTTATGGATAAGCCAACATTGAGTGTACCCCAATTACCTATCTCACACCATTTGGTATCAGAGATAGTTTTGAGTCAAGTTGAGATAGTATGCTTCACCTATATAGCATATAAATCAATGGGATTACAAGAGTATGTTTAAATTGATAAGATAGTCTATATGCATCTCAAGACAATCATTGGAAGAATTAAAAGAACCAAAAAATTAGTTATAAAATTGGATGAGGTTGTGGATTTCTAGGAGTGATTCGAGCAAGATTTGATGATGTTGAATAAGAAAAAATAATAGGTTTTAGACTAAGAGATGATGTGAGTGATGTTTAAGAAGAGCAAGGAGAAGAAGAAGTGGAAAATGAGCATGCCAATTAAAATATAAATTTGGGTGAAGATGGGCTCATTAAATCTATCTAAAGGATTGGAAGAGGAATAAAGAAGTTCTCAACTTTTCAAGAACTTCTAATTCAAAAGAATTGCTAGATTTAATTTAAAACACTTTTTTTTTATTGTAATACATTATTATCAGTTGAATTGAGATAATATTGATATAACTCAACATTCAAAGATGCTAGATGGTATCAAATACAATCCATTGGGTTGCCTTGTAATCCACTTCAATAGAAGAAATAACCATAATTCTATGTTTGTCACTTACCTAGGAACTTCTTTTGGGCCTAAGTAAAAAAGCATACCCAATTTTTGACTTTTTTTCATTAAAAGATTCTTCCCAATCAACATTTGAGAAACCATTCAAGTAGAAATTTCCATTTTTATTGTGTTCTAGTTCAAATTTTAGAATAAAATGCACATATCTCAACACCATTTTAGTTGCATTTCAGTGTGGTTGTCTAATCCCTATCATGAACCTAGAAAGATAACTCAAAAAATATCTTGGATATGGTTTTATATTTTTAAGATAAATAAGAATTTCAATCAATTACTTAAGGGATTCATTTACCATTTTGGATGTATTATATTTGTAAATTTGTAATTAAGGTTACATAGGTGTCAAAAATGCTTCTTAATTGGTAATCATGTGTGTTCGATCAACTCCTTGGCATATTTTGTTTGAAATTTTTAGAAAAAAAAACATTTATTTGTTTTTCACAACTCAAAGACAAGAAAATAGTGTAATAATCTAAAATTTATCATCTCAAATGACATATTTAAATCCTTCTTCACAAATTAAATTAGCTCTTCACCACTCCCAGTGATCACAAGGTCATCAATATACATGATTAGGATGATAATATCTCCATATGATCCATTTGGATGTATATGTTTTAATGGAAAAGTAGTTAAGAAAAACCCTATGTGTTTAGTTGTTCATGAATATTGATGTACCAAATGAGGTCCTTTATTTATCTTATACAATGCATTTATCAAAAAATACATTTTGTGTTATTTTCCTTAAACTTCTTATCTGTGAGGTTAAGAGGATATCCCCATTAAAAAATGCACCTTTCATATACAATTTGGATGTGTCATCAAAATTTATTTGCAAATAATCACACAATTATGATGGTTATCATTTTTTAGTTGTTGGTGCAAAAGTTTTATAATAGTCAATTCCTTATTTTTTTCAAAATTTAACCTTGTACAACCAAATAATATTTTTGTTTGTTAATGGTGTCATCTACTTTTCATTTTTTTCAAAATACTGATTTGCATCTAATAGGTTTCTTCTGAGTTGGTATATTAATAAGCTCCCAAGTTGGATTTTGTGAGATAGTATTACATTCTACTTGAATTGCTTTTCTCCATTATTTTGAATACAAGGCCTCACTAGCTAAAGTTGGTTGTAAAGAATGAACCACTATGCTCATCAATTCCATGTTAACCTATTTTGGGGATACACTTTTTTGGGGTGTCTACTCCATAATTTCATGTACCTTTTAGGTTGGTTTCCATACTCTTATTGATCAATAAATTTCATGATTTTTAATAGGTTGTGTTTAATTTCAAACATTCCATCCTGCCATGGATAATTTTATCTTTAAAATTATCCTTTCATGAAAATTAGTCTATGGGTTTCAATCAATTTCCTATTCTTCTTTGATTATTTTTCCTTGATATCTTATAATTTTTATTTCCATGGTGATGATATAATTATCAAGAATAATTTCTAGTTACAATGTTTTTGGGCATTCATCAAAAACCAAATTTTTTGCTTACAAATATCTTTAAGGTTATAGGATGAACTAATTGATAAGGTTTAGATTTACTACCATACCTAAGAAAAATACACTTCACACTCTTTTCATCAAGCTTATTTAATTTCTTTCTCAAAATGTAGAGATAATACACGCTCTTAAAGACTTTGAGATGTTGCACAATAGGCTTCCCTCTTGGTCATTCTTATTCAGTTGTTATGCCATTAAATGGCTTTGCTAAAAGATTAAAATAATGGCATATTCAAAGCTTGAATACAACATTGCTAACTTTTTAGCATGCATGAAATCATATAGCTTAGGTGGTTCAATTATTTCTTTACGTAATTCAATTTTTATTGTGGAGTGTAAGTTGTGGCCAGTTTTCATTTTATTCCTTGTTTAGTGACAAAAATGTTAAACTCATTGGTATGTAATCTCCCATTAGTTTTAGTGGAGAATTTTGATGAGGATGGTAGGTATATTCCTTGATTGCTTTGTTAAAAGTGTTGGAAAGTTGATTTTTTTTGTGTAATTATTTAACAAAAACACCCACATATTTTGGGAGCATAAATAAGTATTGAAATCCACTAAAAGTATTAAAAAAGAGTCCATAGAGATTAATGCCATCTTTTTTTTAATTGACTTTCTAATTTCAAATGTCAAACTATTATGCTTAGCATTGACATAACTAGAACAAAATAAATTAGGTTCCTTGAGTGTGAAACTCATATGTCCAGACCATTAATTCCATAGTGAACTATGGTGTTCAATTGAAATAGGGAGAGTGAAGTGTATTTGAGTAGGTGTGACATTGAAGATGAACATGATCCTCTGTGAGACCCTTTAACTAAAACTTTATTGTGCTTGGACTTGTCTTTGATTAAATAATTTTTATGGTCTTATTTCATGTCAAATTAAACATTTACATTGTTGTCAAGCATTTGAATCACAAATAACATATTAGTCTTCATTTTAAGAATGAAATATATGTTTTGGATTCAATTTTTTTTGGTTAGTGAGAATAACTAAATTTTCTTCAAGTTGATTGTTCCCTTTTGTACTTTCATCTATGAAAACCAATCATTCTTCTCATACATGTGCTTTATGGCCCTAAGTAAATGTTAAAACAATAAATCTAATTATTTTTTATATTATATGATTGGGAGAGTGCTTACATAACTTCTTCATCATTTTCATCATTGTTGACAACATATTATCGACATGATCATTCTCAAAAACATCAAATTTTGTATCATTTTTCTTCATAATATTCCTTTTATATCATATATTATGTTATACCTCACACCCTTCATGAGTTACACATTTTGTTTTATGATGGGATGTGCCAAAAATATGACACTACATTGTTTGTTATTTTTCTCTCCCATTCTAAACAAAAATATTTGTGTAGACTAAAATTTTTTTTGGCTGAAAAACCTTCTTCCCTTTTTGGTTGGAAGGTAGAGGTTTTTATTATTCATCATCTTCACTATCATGTTTTAATTCTTGTTGAAGTAAACCAATGGTCCTAAGATAGTAACCCCCTGATTAGATACACTCAATGAAGTAACCAAAAAAAAATTAAATGAAAAAGGAAGAACCAAAAAAATGATCATCACTAGGTCATCATTATCAACCTCTTGTTCAACTTTTGGTAGTCTATTATTGATTTATGTTACCACATTATAAATTATATGACTTTTTTCCTTTTTTTCTCATCTTGAATGTGTGTAAATTTTCCATGAGATATAACACTTTTGCTTTGGTCTTTCCCTCATATATAGTCTTCATTATTTTGTAACCCTCAGGAGCAACCTCCATGTTTTGAATGTGTGAGCACCTTGTATTCAAGAGATAATGTAAAGATCATTATAGGCTTTTGGTCTTCTTTGATCCATTGTTATTCTACATTATTACTCATTTTTATGTTTTTTGGGGACTTCACCCATGCATCCCAAACATTTTTGGACATTGATAATTACCTTCACCTTTGTCTTCCATGTTATATAATTTAACTAATTCAAACATATTTTTTAATGAAAAATAAATCTTCCCATGCCATTTTTCTTTGCCTCCTTGGTTCTTACAAGACTCAAACACCAAACCTTGTTTACCACAATTTAGCTATGATAAGGATTTTATGATTTTTTAAGGACCCTTCATGAAAAATTGAAAGTAATTTATTTAAATTTGAAGTGGAAAAGGGTATTATTTCTAAATGTAATGATGAAAAGGAACTAACTTCTATACTCTTTTAATGCTTTCCCATCACATGGTTGTGTGATTAGGTGGATATTTATTCTCTTACACACATAAGGTGTCATCTTCAATAGTGTAATTCTTTTTTAACATCACAAAATGCAAAAATAAATAAACCTATTTTTTAAGCATAAGTGTTTTACATAGCAAACACGTTAACATGAACTCATCAAATGTACACTCTTTACAAGCTCAAGCTCAGTTTGAATGATACCACCAAAAATAACATTTTGGCTAATGTTTTCGAATTGAAATAGAGTTCAACAAATTATGCTAAATTTTTTTTAACAATGTTAGGTAGTGAAATCTTAAATCTAAAATATGTTTTAGAGGGATTATACTAGTTTCATTCCTTGATAGATGCATTTTAGGTGTAGTAGAAGCAATTGAATACGAAGCTCAATGTAGCATATTTCATGTAGATGTTTGGAGGTAGAAGTGTTCAATAATTTGAACTATTAATTTCTTTCCTCAAAAAGGGGATGAAGATAATCACTTAAATAAAATGTGACCCTAGGTGTTCAATTCTAAATTAACATTCTCTATCGATAATTTTTCTTTCATGACTAATAGACCTTCCAACCATGTTAACAAAACTGTGCACTTTGAAATTCTAGTGTAGGCTATTCTTCATACCACCAACTCTATCACCTATAAGAATTTATTTACATAGATGTTTAAGTATTATTTACCACTTGAGTATGGTCAATAGGACAAGGGTTTGATCTTTAATGGTAGTACCTTCATATTCACAACAACATCATCTTTACAAACACATATCATCATGGCCAACATCTTCTTCATAGTAACATCATAGTATTCTTCATGAAGGCTCTTTTATGGTAGCATCTTCATATTCACCATAACAAAACTATATTTTCAGGCATATATGATCATGGCTAACATCTTCTTCATACTAAGAGCATATTCTTCTCCATGGAGGTAACTCTATCTTCACAAGAAACATAAATGTAGTGGCAAAATATTTTTTATAGTTACAGTGTCATGGGGTTGATTTGATACCTTGTCATTTTCCATGGACCAATTAAGATTTGAACTTAGGACCTTATATTTACATGTTGTGATTCTCTACCATAGAATTACAAACCCTTTCATGATCAAAGCTTTTTAGTGCACTACTTTTAATTGTTGGAATGTGGTTCATTTTCTACAACATTTAAAATATTAGAATATATAATTAAGTTTTTGTTAGTAACAATTAGTTGGGAGTTAGGCATAAATATTACAATAAATACCAACCCTACCAAAATTTTGTTGTAATAAGTATTTCCTTTTGGAAATATGATTTATATAAAAAATTAGTTTATATTACCTCTTCCTCATTCTCTAATATATCATGTGGCATTAGAACAATTGTCTAATCTTATGCTGTAAAAAACATGTTTCCACTACATTTGTGTTGCATGTAAAGATAGTTAGTCCTTCATGAAGAAAAATCAACATAAACTGACATTATATATACATTTTTTTTTCAATTTTTTTAATTAAAATAAGAGTTTGGTAGGTTAGATATAGCTTACAACCAATACCCTAGGTACCATCCAACAAACTTTTACTAACCAAAACTAAATTTAATATTTAAATTTTTCTAACCACCATATATGAATATTTAATTTATGGGTGTTATCCATTATAGAGTCTAGTTATAGAATTTGACTCTATGTAAAGTTAGAAACTAAGAAAATTTGATATGTGACACTAGCTTTGTAAATATATTTATAAGTTACTCCTTAGTGGGGATGAACTACGCCTATATTTTGATATTTCGCACCTTCCCTTTGATAAAGTGACAATGAGTTCTGATGTTTTTGCATCACTCATGCATAATAGAATCCTTCACCATATTTAAAACACTTTAATTATTATAATACATTATTATTACTCACTCCAAAGAATATACATATCACTTAGGATTTAACAATACCAGATAGAGTCCCAGTAAACTCCTTATGCTTGGGGTGTAATTTAAATTGAACCATACTTAAACCTTAAAAAAGAGGCCACCAAAAGGAGTTGATGATAAAAATGTCAGGTAGCTCATATGTAGAGGAACATAATGTGTAAATAGTAAATCTTAAGTTTGAGTCTTAGTTATTCTATGTAAATTAGCATGTATGCTGGTCCATAGAAAATAATAATATATCACACCCAAACTAAGTCTCGAGCACTAAAATTGTGGCTTAAGGGGATTGTTTATAAAATGCAACAAGAAATTATTATTATTATTTTTTTAAATGATTAAAAAATGGCTAGTAAAAGATGTTCTAGATTTATGTCACAATTGATCTTACAAAATAAAAAATAAAATAAAATTAATAAATAAATTACATAGTATAGTGAGGTCATTCATTTTCAGTAATCACAAGGCCTATTTGATTCAAGGATTCTCTCTAAAATTATTGAAAAGTGATTCATGAGTGCTCAAATCACCATGCAAATCACTATCTAAAGCAACTACCTTGCATACAAGATTTAAACAATAAGATTTAGATGTAGTTTACCTTAAGCACTAAATTTAAATAGTTGGTTAATAATTATAGTTAGGATTTTATTTTTAATGGAGCTTCTAGTTTTCTTGGACAACAAACAATACATGCATGTTTAAAATGATTTTTAGACTATTGTTTGAATACCATATTAAGCTCCCCTAAATTAAGCACTCTTTATTATTAATTACTTGCATTTTTTAAAATTTTATGTCTTGAAACATTGTAATAGATATATCAGGAATAATATAGAGTATTATTGCATATTTTTGGCTTATCTCTATTGTAAGTATTTTATTTTAGTTTACTGTTATTCTATTATGCCATTATAATTGGTTTATCAGTTGGTTCAGCCTAGATAAAATCTTCATTTGGTATCAAAGCAAGTATTTTCTTTTGTGTTAAAGATTTAGTGGTTGGAAGTTTGCCAAAATTTTATCATATCAAATTCGAACTCCTTGCCCATTCCAAGATTTGATAGAAATGAGTATGATTATTAGTGCATCAAAATGATGACTTTTTGGTAGAAATTTTTTTGCAGAGATTGTTGAATTAGGTTACATAGAGTCGGCTAATTAGAATGCCCTTACAACCACTAATAAAATATCTAAGAAGGAGGCTAAGAAGAAGAATTCTCAATCCTTATTTCATATTCAAATAGCTCTAGATAAGAGGTTATTTCCAAGAATTGCAAGAGCAAAGATAGTCAAGGATGATTGAAAGACTCAAAAAGAAGCTTACCAAGGTAGTGATTAATTCAAAGTTGTCAAGTTATAGACATTGAAGAGAGAATTCAAGAATTTAAAGATGCAAGAAGATGAAAGTGTGAGTACCTATTGTGTCAGATTAAAAGATGTGGTCAATAAGATGGATACACTTGGTGAAATTGTGAACAATGAGGGTATAATCAAAAAGGTGTTGAGGAATCTGACACCAAGGTGGAACCATGTTGCCATAATCATAGAAGAAAGCAAGAATTTGTCTACCCATCAATTTGATCATCTAGTTAGATCTTTGATGTCTCATGAATAAAGATTGAGAGATTCATTTGGAGATAGTGATGAGAAAGCCTTTTCCTCCAAATTACTAATCACAAAGAATGAAGATGCCAATAGTAGCATCAAAAGTAATCAAGGCCAAGGTAGAGGTCAAAATCAGAATTACTCAAGAAGAAATAGAGGCAGAGGTGGTTTTCAAAGAAGAGGTGGTTTTAGAAGAAGAGGTAGAGGCTAATTTGATAAAATAAATATCTAGTGTTATCATTGTAATAGGTATGGCCACTTTAATTACAAGTGTAAATTAAAATAAGGTAATAATTATAAAAGCATTCATTATGCTAAAGAAAGTGATGAGAGTCATCGAGATAATTTATTTTTATCTTATGACAATGCTGAAAATATTTATAAAGATGTTTGGTATTGCGATTTGGGATGTTCTAACCACATGTCAGGGAATGAAAATCTTTTTTCTATATTGGATGAAAGTTTTAAATCCAAGATCAAAGTTGGTGATGACAAATCATTGGAGGTTGCTGCAAAAGGAGCTATGGAAGTCCATACAAAAGAAGGTATGAAGAATGTTAAAGATATTTATTACACTCCATAGTTAAAGCATAATTTATTGAGTGTTGGACAACTATGTGAGAAGAATTATAAAGTTGTATTTGAAAATCAGCAATGTATAATTTTTGATAAGAATCAAAGAAATGGGGTGGAAATAGTTATGCCTATGACAAAGAATAGGATGTTCTAATTGAAATTTGGTGAACATAACAATAGCATTTCCAATATGACATATGAGGATACAAGTTGCTTGTGGCATCTTAGGTATGCGCATTTATATTTTCATAGTTTGAAGATTCTAACATCAAAAGCATTAGTTTCTAGTTTACCTAAGGTTGAAGAGCACAAGGAAGTTTGTGAAGGATGTGCTAAAGGAAAACATGCAAGATAAATTTCTAAAAGGCAATGCATGGAGGACCCATTATCCACTCTACTTAGTTCATTTAGACATTTGTGGTCCTATGTAGACAAAGAGTTTGGGTAAATCATCATATTTCATTACTTTTATTGATGATTACTCATGATAGTGTTGGGTTTATTTTTTGAAGACCAAAGGTGAAGTTCGAGACATTTAAGAGGTTTAGAGCCCTTGTGGAAAATGAAAAAGGGTGTAGTATCAAATGCTTGAGGACTGATCATGGAGGAGAATTTTGTTCAAAAGCCTTTCAAGGTTATTGTGATATGTGTGGCATCAAAAAACAACTCACCACTACCTGCACATCTCAACAAAATGGTGTAGATGAAAGAAAAAATTGTACAGTAGTAGAGATGGCATGGAGCATACTACAAACAAAGGGATTAAGCAATTCATTTTGGAGAGATGCAATTGTGATAGTAGTATATATTCTCAATTGGAGTCCCACTAGTGCACTTGACAGGATGACTCTGTATGAAGCCTAGTATGAGAAAAAGCCAAATGTTAATAATTTCGTAGTTTTTGGTTATTTAGCCTATGTTCATGTTCTTGATCAAAAGAGGCAAAAATTAGATCCCAAAAGTGAGTCACGTATTTTTTTTAGATATAGTGAGGAAAGTAAGGCTTACAGGTTACATAATCTTCTCACTAATAGGTTTATTGTATCAAGCGATGTGATTTTTAATGAAGGGGGAGTTTATGGTTATCAAAAAGGCCATATGGAGAAGTCAAAATCTATTTTAAATGATGTTATTATGGATGATATTGATCATGGGCAACCCGCCTATTCCAAGTGCTACAAATCCACCAAGTAGCCCCTCATCTAGTTGTTCAATTCCAAGTGTAAATCTAGATTCAAGTCATAGTTCTACAAGGTAAGAAGATTTAGTGACATCTGTCAAAGGAGTTCAAATCAAGCACATGAAGAAAATTCAAGAGGTGAGACATTGAATTTTGCTTTACTTATCAAGGCTAATTTTGAACCATCATGTTTTGAAGATGCATGTACTAATGAAGTTTGGATGCAAGCAAGGCAAAAAGAGATGGCTTCTATTCACAGGAATGACACTTGGGAGCTTACAAAGATTACACGTGACAAAAAGAATCCTGGCACCAAATGGGTCTACAAAACTAAGTGTAACAGTGATGGAAGTGTTGAAAGGCATAAGGTAAGATTACTTGATAAAGGCTTCACACAAAAGTATGACATTGATTATGAAGAGACATTTGCACCAGTAGCAAGACAAGAGACCATTAGAATGTTGATTTCATTAGCAACTCAAAAGAATTGGAGCATCCATCATATTGATGTGAAAAGTGCGTTCTTCAATAGGTAATTAGAAGAGGAAGTATATGTGGATCAGCCACAAGATTTTGAAGTACAAGGAAAATAAAATAATGTCTACAAGTTGAAGAAGGCTTTTTATGGCGTCAAGCAAGCACCAAGAGCATGGTATGTTAGGATTGATGGACATTCTTAGGAGAATGTCTTTCAAAGAAGTAAGAGTGAACCTACCCTTTACTATGAATACGAAGGTAATGATATTCTTATTGTAAGTTTGTATGTTGATGACTTCCTGTATATGGGTAGCAGTTTTAAGATGAAGGATGAATTCAAAGTTGTTATGATGAATGAATTTGAGATGAAATATTTATGACTCATGAAATATTTTTTAAGAATGGAGGTTTCTCAAAGTGAGAATGAAATTTTCATTTGTTAAACAAAGTATGCCAAAGATATATTGAATAAATTTGATATGGTTGATTGTAAAGCTCATGGAGTTGTGTTGTGTAGAGATGATGGTACTGAAATAGTTGATGGGATAGCTTATAGGAGCATTGTTGGAAGATTTATGTTTCTGACTCATACAAATCCTGATATTGCTTATTCAGTTTCACTTGTTTCAAGGTACATGACAGAGCCATTAGAAATACATATGAAGGCAGTCAAGAGAATTTTGAGTATGTGAGAGGCACTCTAGATTTTGATATTCATTACTACACTTCTAAAAGTTTCAATCTTGTTGGTTTTAGTGATTCTGATTGGGGAGGTAGTTTGGTTGACCAAAAGTCAACATTTGGGAATGATTTTTCACTTGGTTCTGGTTTGATTACTTGGAGCTCAATGAAGCAAAGTATAGTTTCCCTTTATTCTATAGAAGCAAAGTATGTTTTAGTCACTTCAGCAAGTACACAAGCATTATGGCTTATAAAACATTTTGAAGAAATTGGAGAGATAAATTCAGTGCATAGTGATTTTTTGTGACAAAATTAGTGCCATCAAATTGGCCAAGAATCCAGTGAATCACAACAGGACAAAACATTTTGATTTAAAGCATTATTTTATCCAAGATTTAGCGCAAAAGAAGGCAATAGAATTGAAATACAACAACACTAAAAAATAGTTAGCAGATATCTTCCCTAAGGCAATTGCAAAGGATCAGTTTTTGATACTCAGAGAATAAATTGTGAGCCCTCTCAACATCAAAGGGGAGTATGTTGAAAAGTGATGCATGAGTGCTCGAATCACCATGCAAATCACTATCTAAAGCAACTACTTTGCATGCACGATTTAAACAATCAGATTTTGCTGTAGTTTGCTTTCAGCACTGAATTTAAATAGTTGGTTAATAATTATAGTTAGGCTTTTATTTTTAACGGAGCTGCTAGTTTTCTTGGACAGTGAACAATACATGCATGTTTAAAATTATTTTCAGACTGCCGTTTGAATAGCATGTTAAGCTACCCTAAATCAAGCGCTCTTTCTTATTAATTAGTTGCACCTTTTTTATTTTATGTCTTGGAAAACTGTAACAGATATATCAGAAATAATACAGAGTATTATTACATATTTTTGGCTTATTTCTGTTGTAAGTATTTTGTTTTAGTTTACTGTTATTTTATTATGATGTTATAATTGGTTTATCAGCTGGTTCGGCCTGGATAAAATCTTCATTATGTTCAAGCCCGAAGGACATTTTACTCTCAGTTTCATGATTTGGTTGTTCTAATTCCCAAAGCTTTGGAGAAGTATTAATGGGCAACGTTGTGACAGGCCAGGGAAGATATTGTATTGGATTCAGAAAGCTTTGGTTTTTTGTATTTTGATTCTTTCACCTAGTTTGTATATATTACCTTCAATTTATTTATTTTCTCCGCGAAGCTAACTAAAAACTAATATTTTAATAAAATTAGCCCTGTATACACCTGCAGCTTGGCTTTTTTATTTTATCTTATTTCTTTTTCATTTTTCATTTTTATTTTTATTATTTTTTTAATTTTAATTTTAATTTTTTATTTTATTTTTATTTTATACTTTTCATTTTGGGTTGGTTGGCGGTTGGGCGCGGCTAATCTTCTAGTGCCTGCGTATTGAATAGGGCTACCCAAAGTTTCAAGCAGCAGCCATTCCAAAAGGATATGCAGCTAACTAGAAGATACAGTCAACTTGGCTCAACTGTATAACCGATGAGTTGGGCACTAAAATATAAATCAGTACTGGCCAAGATTTCTAGTGACCTATCTAACTGTCTTCATAGAAAAGTCGGACGAAAGCTTTATAGTTTCCACTCTGTTCGGAGGGTACGAAGATTTTGGATGAGAAATAAGTTAAAATCTTAAAAATTAGACTTCAGAGATTTGCAATCTACAAACTAATAAATTTCATATTCTTGCGAAACTAAAAAAGACAGTCAAATGCAAATAATGCAGACTTTATTTACAGATAGCACGCCATGGAAAATTTTGGATAAAAATTATGTTAAGCATGTTAAAAATGGACTTCAGGGAATTACATTCTACATACCGATAAAGTTCATATTCTTGTGCAACTAAACAAGACAGTGAAATACAAATAATGTAGATTTTATTTACAGAGTGGCATGGAAGTACCTGAAATCACGCCAGATTACACAGGTCACCGCAGAAAATCGCCTCCACGGTTATGGCTGCATCTTTTTCTTGAATTGATGTGTAAAGCACTCCATCCTAGAAGATGTTGATGAAGAAAGGGCACTGATATATTTTGGCAGAATAAGCTCAATCCTTGAAACAGGAACGTTTAACTCTGCTCCAGATCTGCATGCATCTACTGGCCCATTGGTCTCGGTTAAGTCTGTGGCGTGTTCTAAACATATAGATTTTGCTTGAGAATAGGTAGAAGTGATGCTATCTTTAGCTGATGATGTGCTACTCTTTGAAACAGAGTTGCATAATGAACAGTTTAACGTGGATATATAAGAAGCTTCAGGTAGTTGATCTATAGCAGTTTGCGATTTACTCATAAGCCAATCTAGGGTTTTGCTGGGACGATCAAAGCCTAATCTGTAATGTACCTCATACAGCTGAAGAGCAGTAGAGAAAGAGAGCATGACCCTAGTGTCCCGAAGTCCTTTAGCAGTATTCACTTTACTGTGCCGATCTTTGGCCGCAGAAGAACGAACTCGCAAAGCTTTTGAAGCGTGCCGACATAACTTATCCTCACGAATCTGAATATCAACAGCCCTCAGTAGATGGTCTTTTTCCCCATCCGATTCAGTAGACACATCTGTATTTTGCTTCACCACGAAGTGGCTTTTTGGCTGGTCTTTTGAGCAAATATGTTCTTCATCTTTGATTACATCGCAGCCACTTAAACCATATTCGGGATTTGATCCCAAATAAGTTTCTGGAGAGAGACTCTTAAAGTATGTACGCTCAGCTACCTCGAAGTCTTGATAATCTTTTATGTTATAACTTGGAAGGGTTTCAGGGCAAACAATGTCACTGTAGACAGATGGAAGACATGAGCTTTCATCAGCTACAGGAATAGGTCTATCCCACAATCCTCCAATGTTTATCACCATTGTTATTCTCTGCAAAAAAAAGTTACGACTGAGATTTACAGTGTTTTAGGGAAATGTCTATATTTTACGGTCTTTCAATCACATAGCAAGTAGAAAACGAAGGCTCAAATATAATAAAGTCTACGCTAATCCTGAAAAAATATGTTTCTTTTTCAAAATAACTAAAAACGAAGTGCGCATACCTGCTAATGAATATTTGCACAATATCTGATTCTTTTAACACACTCAAACAAGATCAATTGTAAGCGTAGCAGTACATAGTTATAAGAATCAATCTTAATGTGGAGAGAATATATTTTTCTTAGAGACGGGGCTTTAGATCCCTCGTTCAGTGCCTTACATTTTCCGGCCGCCTAATATCAAATCCATTTCATCCACATATCGAAGCTTGTCTCGTCACTGGAATGGTCACAGTTAAAACCCCACAAAAAACTGTAGATTGTTGGTAAAGAACACAGTACAGCTAACTGTTATGGCCATAAAAGCTGCTTTCAGAGAAAGCATAATAATCTTCGATATGATGATGACACGACTGGACTTTGCTCGACGGTGGTTGTTAATCATATGAATTTGGGTTCACGGAATACGCATTACTTCCTTAAAAGTGGGGAATAATTAAGTCTGGGAATCAGATTCTTAGTACGGGCAACGGGCAACCAATAAAATTTCACGATTAGATCCGAGAAGGAGCATATTTTACGGGTCTACGTTCACTATTTTGGCCGGTTCCATGGCTTCCCATACATGTTTTGTAGTGCCCCTGCCCCTGCCCCTGCCCCTGCCCCGTTTTCATTTACATATTCAGAACGATAAATGTTATACAAATCCAATCGATATTTCAACTATATTGGAAATCGCCAATGTATAGAGCTGTCGGGCATTACTCTTTCTCGAGCGTTACAATATGAATATTAATATCTGCATATAACGAAACCATGTTTCCTAAGCCTTCTCCCAAAACAGATGAATACGCATTTCCTCGGGCCGTTCTTCGAGTAATACGGAGATCAAAATTCGATATATAAAATATGATTCTGACAATTGTATGACTCGAATCGTTAGTACTCATTTCATTGTGTACATCGCCCCCTAAATTCAGGAACTTTAACGGAGACTGATGTACACCGTAGATGTCTCAATCATATTGAGAGTGGGCAGCAATAGAGGTTTTGGTTCCTCCCAGTCTAATGAGTGTATTGTTGGGAGTGTGTAGATTGAGATTGTTGATTAAAATTAAATAACAAATTTGTGAAAAGAATGATGGAAGTGTTAATTTATGTTAAAAAATTTAATGGATAATTTAAAATTAGTATGTATTATTTTTTAATTTAATATATTTAAATTAGTAACAGGTATCTTCATTTAAAAACGTTTTTAATATGAAAAAGATGTTTAAAAATTATTTTTATATTTTATATATTAATTTGTCAACAAAGAAATTAAAAAATTAAGAAATATTTATATATTCTTTGAATTCATTAAGTTAATAAAATTATATAAATTAATATAAATATATATTTTTTCAAATATATAAAGTTATATTAATAATAAAATACAGATTGTAGTTAGTTAACTAATTCAATTTATCAAACTTTTTTTTATTTTAAAATTTGAAAGCGTAAGCACTTAAAAATGTATGGTTTATAAGTATTTAGTAATTGTTGAATTACATACTCGTAGCCCTCTCCATGCCCTCTCCCAGAAGAATTTAGTGTACACACTTGGATCTACAAGAACCATATTGTGCAAGTCTAGTCCCATGTGTTGTGGCTTTATGTCCTATGTACTTTATTTTTTGTTTTGTGATTTTTATGATATAAGCTTATTTGTCAATAGAAACCTAGAAACCTGATTAAAATTTAATGTGTTTATATATATATATATATATATATATATATATATATATATATATATATAAAGATTTTAGTGCAATTATATATTTACGTGAAATTTATGAACTTTCATTTGAAAAAAAATTTAGAAAGAATTTAAAATTAATTGTTCATAGATATTTATTAAACCTACAAATATATTTAAAATAACATATTATATTATACTCTTTTCTTTAATTGATAAATTATTATGATTATTAAATTATCATTTTTAACATTATAAAGAAAAAAATACCAATTTTTTATTCACTTTAATGGACCCATCACAATAATAGTACAAAACATCTGATATAAATTTAATTTAAAAAAATAAAATAAAACCTTATAGTGATATATTTTTTTTAAATGTATTGTTTAAAGAAAATTATTGTATACAAAAGTAGTAAACAATATGTATGGTTTAAAATAAAATATTGTGTGAAAAAGTAATAAACAATAGATAAGAAGCAAGGGATATTTTTGAATTAATATTAAATTATAGTAATCATATCTAATTCATGTACCAAAAAAAATGAATAAATAGGAAAAAAAAATGACCAACATTTAAAAACGTTGAGAGACTAAACTATAGCTCATATATTTACTATTATAATTTTCTGGAACCAAAAAAACTTGTGGAGGTGGCTCGTATGTTGCCCTATATATATGATGTTCACATGTGAAAGGAAAAAAACTAGTGCAACAAAAAATCTACACCATACAAAATTGGTGACTTGTTGAATGAGTATTTATAGAGGTGAAAATTTTCTACTTTATTTTCAAATCTATACCCTAATTATTTTATAGGTATGTTTGTACTCAGATGATAAGTAAGGATGTGTTCTTGCTTCATTAAATTGAATGGTTAAAATGTTTATTTTTTTAATATTTTATTTAATTTATTAATAATGAATTTAAAAGGAAAATAGATAAATATAGATTAGTTAATATGGGAAACCTAATAAATTATAATTGTATATCTTACATTCAGAGAATTAGATTTAATGTATTTTTCATTTGTATAAGAATAATTTGGAGAGTAAGAGCTTATCCTTTTCTTCATAATAAATCGAGTGCAAATACATAACATTTTTTTATTATTTTTGGTAAAAGATGTGTTTAAAACTTTATTTTATGTCCTTAAGAGCATAGATATACATATTTAGCATGTAAAAATAATTTAAAAATTTGGACATACTTTTTTTAGCTCGATATCAGGGTTAAGGGGTCATTATTTCAAAAACATATATGCCATATAAACCCAGTAGGTTTGGCTTAACAATATAGATTGTTAAGGCATTGGCTGTCAAAAAATAACATATTACTAGAAGTTTTTAAAAACATATATTGCCGATTTTATAAATATTAAAAAAAAACCAAAGATAGTTACACATAACAAAATTTTGCATCTCTGCTACAAACTAGTCGATAGATAATCTAGAAATTAATCCAGAATGATCACTTTAACAACCTTTCCATCACTAACCACCATTTTTATTAAATTTGATGACTTGGCTTTCTTCCTTGACTAAGAAAAATGTTCTTCATGATCAATTTCCCTTGAAGCTTGACAAAAATATTCCATTTCTTGTCCTAACTTAGAACCCACAGACACCTCTACCTAATGAAATTTCAACCTTTTCTTATAGCTCCCCTACTCCAACTTCAATTTACTCTTTCCTCTCCACCATGGAGGCTCTTTAAATAGACCCCACACTACTCTTCTCGCCAACCACTTAATTACTTTCACTCTCTCTAGCATCCATCTTTGATCCCTCTAGACTTCCAATTGAGCAATTTGAAACACTAGATCCTCAATAACAGGCATGGCATTGCCCTTTTCCCATTCCCTCTTTTTCTCATTACAATAAACCTCTTCTATTTCTTTGGTAAAATTAACCAAAGATAAGAATCTAGCTTCTAAAAGATTAAAAATAAACAATGGAATGAAAACTAAACCATCTTTACCTGAGAAAGGCATTGTTGGAAATGGACCTAATGGATGTGAGTCTATTGTTAACAAAACACCTTTCCTAAGTTTTGGCCAAATAAATAAATCTACCATTGCTTTAATCTGGTCCCTGCTCAACATCACCAGATAAAGATTATTGGCAAAAAGGGATGCCATATTCAAATATACTCACACTCTCTTGCTAACGGCCAACACCTCCACACCTAACACTTCCTCCACTACCCCTACCACTTTTAAAATGGGAATCTAAAAGAAATTAAATAATCTCATCTTGGATATATTATCTAAAACACCTATTTATTTTAATTTTTCTCCACCAAAAATTAATGGCCATCCTACTAATTTGATGCACTCTGGCTCCATGCTAGAAAACACAACCTAGCCAAAACCCAAACCCAAAACCCAACCATAGCTCTCATTTCAAATAAATTCATAGCCTCTGATCAATTCACACAAAAAATCCATCATGAATCTACCTTACTCACATGATTTCTTTTAATGAAATCATTTATGATGTTGGCGTCACCCTGTCACCAACTCATCTACCAAAAATGAAACCATCACCACCTCAAATCATAATTTAACAATTTTATATTTATTTTTAACTTATATTTTATTAAATTTTAAATATTAAACAATATCAAATTAAAAAATTAAATATCAATCTACTCAATCCCCACACATTCACCCCATCCTTCTTTGACATTATCAATTCTGGCTGACATTGGTTGATCTATACCTACATTCACCAAAAAATTGACCACTCGATTGCTTTCTTGAAAGCAATGTGAGCATTTTCATTCATCAAACTAATATAGCTTGAGCTAGATAATTTCTAAGATATTCTCTAATTTCTAAGATTTAGCCTTCTAATTTTTCAAAGCTTGAATGACTACCTATGAATCCTCTTCAATTTCCATAGAAGAGATACCACATTCCAAAACAAACTTAATACCTGAAACCAACACATGAGCCTTTGCTTCATTATTCATTCCATCAAGTAACTTTAAAGACATTGATCTTACTAAGGATCTGTTATAATCCTTAATTACACAACTAACCCCTAAAGCTCTTGTATTCCCTCTACAAGCACCATCAAAGTTGAGCTTAAACCACCCTAGTTGTGGAGGAGACCAGATTGCTTCCTTTCTATTCCTCTTATTCTTTTTTATCTACAATTAACCCTTTAATGGGAAAAATTTGGACATATTATTATCTATAACATAATACAAAATAATTAAAATCGAATCCCAAAATTAAGTAAATCAAATTCCAATATCCCCAAAAATGAATTTTGAATTCTAATATATAGAAAATTAGACTCCAATATTGACATAAGCAAAATCCAATATATATAATAATAGATTCAAATAATGAATGGATCATATTTTTATAGTGTAAGTTTTTGGATTCTAATAACGACACTTATTAATTTTAATTGATAGAATTTGTAATGTAGAACTATAAATTTAAATATATACATAAGGATTAGAGATCAGTATTATTGATTTATTAATGTGCCTTTATATATATATATATATATATATATATATATATATATATATATATATATATATATTATGTTTTTTATTAAGGATAAAGTGTGGGTTTTTTGAGCTAGGGACCCTTACCCTAGAAATGAAACGCAAATCCAAGGCTACACTGGCCAAATAAAATAATATGCTCGACATCAAAATAAAGACTAAAGAAAATTAGCCAAAGAACAAAAAAAGAGCAGCAAGAAAATGGCCACAAATACCAAGATTTTCAATAGTAGTTGCTAACCAAATAAAACAAAAAGGAAACCAACTAGGTGTCTCCCATGATATTTTCTTTGTTAGATCTAAGAGACATTGTCATGGGTTTCAAACCTAGTTTACCTTTGCCTTTATTTCTATTACTAAAAGTATTCCATTATCCTCCCTCCTCAGGGTTTGACAATATGGGGATGGAGATTTCCAAAAAATTCTCTTGATTTTATGTTTGTTATGAGTCAGACATGCCTTATATTTCTAATAGAGTCTAGGCTAATTTATCTGATCTAATATCTTCATTTTCATTAGTCCTCTCTTATAACACCCTAACCACCCCCGCTTTGATCATTTCCTCACAACATAGTGTCTCATTATTTTTATTATGCTCCTCTGCTTCCCAAGGGATATCTAATTCCAGTCCCTCATTATCACTTCCATTATCATTTACATCTAGAATCATAATATGTTCAAATTATACATTTTTACACCATGATACCATCTTATTGACTTTGAAGCTAAGATAATCATTTACAAGATGCTCTATTTTAAAACATATTCTACATTTAAAGGGGATACATTCAAAGTCCAAGGATTTCATACATTTTTTCTCCTGCCCTCGATTCTAATTGAGTAGGTAAATAATTATCAAAATCAACATAAACCAAAATTTAGGCAAAATTTGAATGTCCCTGATCATCAATCAATTTATTAGTAGTCCAAAATTTACATATTGTATTTACAATGGCAAAAAATAACAAACCATCCCTAAACTAGTAAGGAATATTTGGGAGCCTAATCTAAATCAATTTGAAATTAAAAATTTAAGTCTGGCCATTAAAATTTGGATGCCAGGGATTTACCAATAGAGTATGTTTATCCTAGTCCCAAACATTGTCTTTGAAAACAACCTCTTTATCTACTATACCAAAAAAATGAGAATAAAAAATCTTCTAGAATATGGGCATATTTATATTTTACCTTCTACCATAGATTTCCATCAGGTTGAGATCTACTCATGCAATGTTGATAGAGTCAGACAAAACCCTTCAAAATTACAAATCAGTCCCTATGTAGTTATCCATTCTTCCCTTTCAACAATAAATTTAATCACTTTTTTATCAAATAAAACAACATGGGTATCCTTGGATGGAATCACAAGAGAGCTTTTATGTCCTCCCACAACTTCTACAAATGATCTTCCAACTAATAAATACCCTGTAACTTTTTGATTTTTAGTTTTGGATTGTGTCCTTACCTCCAAAAGCATGGCGTCGGCCCTCCCCAATTTCTAGCCTCCTACTATCCCAACCTTAGCTTGATCTCCTAAACTCTATGTATTTCATAGATTATGTCTCATGTGTGTTAGGGTTTGACCATTGGCCTCACATATGGTCTTGCCATCATTTACCCCTATGCTATAACTACCTCCATTTATTGGTAGAGAATGCCTAGTGACCAATCCTATACCACTCTCATCTACATCGCCTTCATTTTTGGAGTCATTGGTTCACCTTCCACTATCTGTTGATAGTGGCCTTCACCCAGGTGAAACCCTAAAATCACCAATCACCTTCCTTAAAATCCACTTTATTGATATATATTTTATTAATCTAAATGTAAATGTTAATTTTAAGGCATGGTAAAATCACATGCATAGTTATATTAGTTTTTAACATAAGGATACAGAAGTGCGCGTGCACGCACACACACACACACACACAAAATTAGGAATAATTTTAACTTAATAACATAAGGGAAAAAATTTAATAATAATTAATAAATCAAAATATGTAAAAACAAATGTTGGAATCCCAGTCACCACTAAGTTGCCAAAAAATAATTTATTTATTAATGTAGCAGCATATATAGGAATATATTTAATTGATTTAAATGTAGAGGCATGATTAAATAATATATATAGCTATATTATTTTAGAAACCCAATAGCTACTAGGATCTAAACGATAATAAGTAAATCACAACATGTAAGGACCAATGCTGGGAACTTGGTGGTTATTAAGTTCTCAAAAATATCATCTCACTTATTAATAATATCTCATATTATGAGTAACTACTATAAAAAGAGAAAAATGTTTAGAACTTAGTGACCACAAAGTTTCAAACAAATACAACATCTATAGAATGATGTGAAGAATTGAATTGCCTCTAAATTCCAACTAAATTATATACAATTTTTTTGAAATCCCATATAGTATAATATAATAAAAATTTATGATATGAATTTAAAATTATTGAGAACTTAAATTTCCTAATAATATTTTTTTTAAATAAAAAAATTAGAAATTAGTGACCATTAGGTTCTATAAAATCATTACATCTATAAAAAAAAATTGGGAACCTAGAAACCGTGAGTTTCCTGATTTACTTCTATGTGAGTTTTATGGAATCAAATGAAATATTGTATAATTAACATCAACGATACTAATTAAAATTTATTAAGAACCTATAAATCCCCAAAAATAATAGTTTCCTTCAATGAAAAATGTTTGTAAAATATAACATGCTAGGGATCCTTGTGTCAGCTAGGATAAAACCTTAAATTTTATCAAAATATAGTTAAAATGAGCAACCTATAGGTTAAACCTATTAATCTTTTCAAAATATATTTAGAATATAGAAGTCACTAAGTTATAAATAAGTATTATTATTATCAAAATATACGACGAACTTAGCATTTACTAAGTTTCCATCAAACTTATGTAAAAATATTACAACCACTTTTATATATAATAGGAAACAATATATATTTTGAAAAATAAATGAATAAATATAATAACACAGAGAATATGAAAAAATATAATGTAAAATAACTCATTAATAGAATAATATACTAAATTATATTTATATAATAAACCCAAAAAAACATTGACAGTGTTGTCAACCAATATTTTATCTTTACAAGAAGGATAAGAGCACAACCAAAAGAGATGGAGTTACTAAGCCCTATAGGTGAAGGAAAGGAAGATGATGAGGATGGAGGTAGGGAAACGTTGCCTAGTCCAAAAGTATTTGGTTTTTCTTTGGTGGATATTGTTAGAGGAGAATCTAGTTAGAAAGAATAATTTAAGGAGATTATCCCCTCTACTCTTGTTAAGGAAGTAGTTATGAAAATAATGGATGAGGATGTTGACCATGCTGAAGAAGAATTCTAGAAGAAACTCATTATAAAATTCAATCCTTCTAGACCCAATATTGATGTTACTTAGGATTGGCCTAGAAGAATGTGGTATTTGAAAGGGAGTTTGAAGGTTGACAATATGCCAAATGGATTCTTGTTGTTTTCCTTTTCAAATTAAGAGAAAAGGGCTCATTTTTTAGAGATAGGGATGTGGAATTTGGGTAAGGTAGTTATTTTATTTCATAAATGAAATTATGAATTTAATATTTTTAAATAATTTTGTAGATTTACACCCTATGGATCAGACTTCCATCTCTCCCGTCAGAGTACTAGAAATAAAATGTCCTCATGGGAATAGAAAAATCAATTGGTTCCCCTATCGCATTAGATTTAATGACTCAATAAAGAAGTACATTGATTTTTTCTAGAATATGTGTTAATGTCAACCTTGGAATACTTTTACTTTCATCCATTAAGTTGAATTCGAAATTTGGAGTTTGAATGTAGAACATTGAGTATGAAAGGGCTGTGGAAATCCACCCAAAATGTTATTATTTTAGACACAAATCTGGTGACAATAAGTAGGAAGCTCAGAAAGATCATGCCTGAATTGGGTCGATTATCTCGAATGGTTATCCTTAGGATATTACCACTAGAAACACATTGGCCATGATCTTAGAGGAATATTATACCTTTTTTGAGGTCCCTATTTCTTTGGGCCCATTGGGAGATGAGTTGGACCTTACAAAAAAAAAGAAGTTGGTAGTTCATCTTTGAATTGTAAGGAGGATGATGGCTTAGCTGATGAGTCTAATGGACTAAAAAAAACTTTAAGGTTATTATCCCTATTTTTACTAATGATAATTCCTGTCCATAATAGAAATTAGTATCTCAACTACATCAAATTTATAAAAGATAATTCCCTAACTATAAGGATAATTTCATGAATTATATGTCCTTTAAAGATATTTGAGCCATGTTGGAACTCAAGATAGCCTACCAAAAATATTATGGGCCCTCTAATCTAGAGGAATCTCTAAAACCTTGGACACTGGTGTTGGAAAAACAATGACTGAGATGGGGGGATGAATCAATCATTGAAAGCTTTTTCAATCTTTACCTTATCATTCATGAACTACCAAAACAATATAGTAAACTGAAATTGCATTAAGAGCCATAAGCATGAGATGAGAACATAACAACAAACTTAAGTTGGAAACCCTTAAGGGGAATAAAAGTCACTGATGATGAAAATGTAATACTATCCTATAAGTCAAACATGAATAATTTATTGAAGCACCAACTTCACTTGGAGCACCAACCCCAACTAGCCAAGCACCAAATTGCAAGGAGGCATAACCCCTTAGATGACTCAGCACCAACTCAACCACCTGAAACATTTTATCACCTTAAGAACCATTTTTATCTCATACAATATATGATTATCTCCAACTTTATCTCTTCACACACACCTATCCTTTTCAAATGGGTCTCTATCTTTCTTCGCTCAATTAGGTCTCTTCTAGACTTAATTAGGTCATATGACCTTAATAATATCCTATAGTACCCCTATTATATCTTCATTATGGTTTTTATATAACATCATTATTTTATACAATATATCCATCTCTTCAAATTTTTATCTCATTTGCTTCACCTTACATTCACACACTCTTGACATTTAGGACTTTTTCATAAACTAGGCTCTTGCTCATACTCCTCTTGGTTGGCCATACACACTTGCCCAATTAGTATTTTAATAAAATTGTCCTTATTAAATACAAAAAAAATTATATTATTTTGGTCATAGTATAAAGGACCAAAACCCTTTTTGGGCCTTAAGGAGACTTAATTCAATTACGCCTTCATTAGCACACGTTACTCTTTGAACACCTTGGAACACTATCAAACTTCTCACATCATAAGAACACATAATATTTAAATTTAATAAACACCTACCAATCTCATATTTTTTCCATAACACCTTTTATCTCCAACCACCACTTGTAGCATGCCATTAACACTATTCACAATTAGGCCTATGCAAGAAATTTTGTCTTGAAAAACTAAACCAAAAACACAATATTGTAAAAAAACCATGGAAAAATATATAAATATAAATTTAAATACCTACACAAATTCACCAAGTTCATTAAACTTCATTACATAGGTAAAAATAACTCAATCCCTTCTCTACAAGTAGCACACTTAGAACTGTCAACTAGCTTCAAAACATAGTCATGCAAACATGAATTTATGATACATGAAAGGGAATAATTAATAACATAAAATATATTAATATTATCTTAAAATAACCTCATAATAAATTAAAACAAATATATCATTATCTCTAATAGCAATATTGGTCTTATGTTAGGTTGTGGAGCTAAAAGCTTCACTGATGCAAAAGGGAAGGAGGTTGCTGAGGTTGATGAGTTGTAGAACAAGTTAGAAGGCAACCGACATCAGTCTGATCAACCGACATCGATCATATTATAGTGCAGAAGCAACCAGCGTCGGTTATGAGTCGGTTGACATCGGTCAGGAAGGAGCCGACGTCGGCAACCTGTGTGTGCATGCAGTTTGCATGCGGGTTCCGGACTGGTCTATTTTTAGATAGTCAGTTTGCATGTAAAGACTATTTTTGGTCTTAGAGTTATGAGTCTAAATATTGTAATTAAGAAGGTCTAATTATTGTATGCATGAGATCTATATAATAGACTCATGGGCTGTATTGTAAAGGTGTGCTAGAAAGCCATTGTGCTTGAAGAGAGAGCAAGAGTAGCTCCTCCTAGTTTCAAAGGGGTGCTGAGTGTGTATAATCAGGGAGAGTTGCAGGTTGTGCAAGTTCTACTAGGAGATCCACCGGGGTACTGGTTGAAGAATCATAAGGACTTGGTGAGGCAAGGACAAGGGTTCTTCAGGGTGTAGAGACATCTACATGGTAAGTAAGGTCTATTGACTTGTAGGTGGTCACAAGGAAAGGGATATCTACTTGGAGTACAGTTGTGTACTTGGTGTACTGGCAGCATTGTTACTGACTGGTGGAGGTGAACAACTCTGTGTTTGAGTTGACTGTTGTGACCGTGATGAGAGAGTGAAGTGTTGGAGGAGAATTACTGGTGAACCCTAGATGTGTGGGAGCTCTAGAGGAGTGGGAAGAAGAAGTGTGGCATCTTCTTTATTGTATTTTCTTCTGGATGATTATTAATACAAGTTGTGTATTGTCTCTCATATCCTGTGTTGTTTCATATTTCTAGTTACTTATCATTCTGGTTAAATTCAGTGTTTAGTTGCTAATACAAGAGGTAATCATATATACTCTTATTGAGGAGTAGGATCCTGACAGTTGTTATCAGAGCTAGGATCACCAACCAGTGATACCAACCAGACAGTTGGTATCAGAGCTTTTGGTTGGGTTGACTAACATGTGGTTCAGATCTAGTTAGTGTTTGTGTATTACAGGTTACTCATAGGGGTTTTTTATTGAGTGGGAGTATAGCAATGGCAGAAGAAAGTAAGCTACGAATGGAGAAACTGAATAGCATGAATGGTCTGATTGATGGAAAGAAAGAGCAGGTAAATGAAGATTGTTGGGCGGTAGAAGATCAGCATGTAAAAGTAGATGTTGCAGGGGTTATTGCACAGGTTGCTCTGGATAAAGTAGAATCTTGGTCTATAGATTTTGTGGTCTCTTTCCATGCAGCTCGAAATAGAGCATCTTTTCATGAGTATGTCCAGGGAGACTTTGGAGAGATTTATTTAGGGGTTGGTGAGCCTTGTCAGATTGTTGGCAAAGGGTAAGTGACACTGAAATTGCAGACAGATAACATGCAAGTGTTGAATGAGGTCATGCAAGTACCAGTCTTGGAGATGAGTCTAATTTCTTCAAGAAAGTTGGGTGATGAGAGATGCACAGTAACTCTCACAGCGGATGCACTTGAATTAGATGGTGGTAAGAAAGTAGGTATCCTTTATCTATCTACTTATATTACTGATTCACCTTACGTTGTAGAGATGTGGCTTTGTAGGCTTGGTTACATATGTAAGAAGGTGTAGACACCGAAATCGTGTCCACTCCCCTGGTCCTCCCTCATTTTATTCCTCCATGCTTATTTTGCCCCTGTCGACCATTTCCCTACGAGCCTTGACCCTGGCAGCATGTAAAAATGAGTAGAAAGCTAAAGCTAGCCTCTGTCCCCATTCTACATCTGCCGATGATGGTAGCTACCCGGCTGACGCCACCGACGTCGGTCACTTATCGGCTGACATTGGCAATCCTGCCGACGTCAGTCATCCTTAATACTACGTTCTCAAACCATTACCCATTATTCGTTACCCATTCAGTTCCCAATTAGTTTCTCGATCGATTATCGAACTGTCCCTCGCCTTCCTCAGTAAAACCATTCAAACAGACTCTGGCAATCATTCAATAGACTCTTGCAATCATTCAAAAACTCTGACAATCATCCCAAACTCTTATGATCAATCAACTCCGACATTCAACCAATCTGCATTCGCTTTGATCAACTTTTGGTAGTGCATCGACGACTTCAATCATGTCTTTTATCATACTTGTAGTGTGTAACAGGTAAGTATCTCCCTCTGTGTTTTTGTTTCTCTCTGGTTATTGTTTGTTTATTATTGCTATCACCCCAGATCTTCAGACTGTAGACCCGAGACTTGACTTCCTCCTTTACACCTCTGCCCACTATCCCCTGACTACACAGTCTGTAACTTTGTTTAGACTTTCTGCACAAACCCCAAATAAAACAATAGACCTTCTACAAAGCCCAAGAAACTCGACCAAACCTGACCAGATTCTGTCCCTACTCAACCAGACCCGACCAGACCCGCCCAGACTTTGTTCAGCACTGTTGCCCCGATCGACGCTGGTCATTACCCCGACCGATGTTGACACTTTAACCGACGTCGTCACCTTCCCCTGACCGATGTCGGCATAGAGACCGACACCGGCGACTGTGCAGAACAATTTGCCGCATCTCAGGTATGCATTTTGTTTTCTATCTTTTATTTCTGTCATTCTATCTTTCATTATATCTACTTCAGTCAAATATTCTACTTTTTTTTATTAGTGGGTTGATATCCCTTAAGGAAGTCTTCGTACTTCAGGGATCAAGCATTTGCTTGACATCCCACCATCTCCTTGTCTAACATTTTTTCGTGTTTAGTCTCTTTTTCTTCGCAGGTGTCATTCCTCCACAGCCAAAGAGGAGTACCTTCCAACATCTGATTTCGTGCGCACGACTATATCTGGGTATCTTCTAACCCTAGACCATCTCTTAGTTTCTCATTTCTATCTTTTGAATGTAGAAAGCGATTTAGCATAGAAACAGAAGGGAATGCATGTTCTTAAGCAGAAGACAGATATCTTTGACAAACTTAAGAACTGGAAAGCCTTGGTGTTCATGAAGGAGATGACAGATAGAGATTAGCTGAGGGGACTAAATTATTCTGAGCAGGGCTGTGTTGATATGGACAAGAGTTTGATCCAAAAGGAGCTCATGAGTAAAAAGTCATCACTCACAAGTGAACACAGGTACCGACATCAGTCAGGAGGAATTGACGTCGAACAGACAGGCACCGATGTCGGTCATGTGTAGATCAACAAAGTCGATGATGTAGGGTAGAAGGAACTGACGTTAATCATATAAGAACCAAAGTTGGTAGAAGGTACACTGGAGTCAATCAGGGAATGGACGTCAGTAGACAGGGTTAGTCACAGGGAACCGATGTCGATCGGGTGCAAATTGGGAGATGGCTGAGATCAGTCACTAAAACAGATGTTGGGTGGATAACAAGCCATCAAGGAGTCTCAAACACCCATATGGAGGAATGAAAGGGTAAGTGAACCTCATATTCATTGTTCATCTTCTTACTTGTTGCTCACTGATGGTCAAGAACCAGGAAGATGTGAAGAGGTAATGTAGGTAGAATCTAGAAACAGTGGGAGCTTGGCATGGATGAGGAATGTGATTCCTTGGAGAAGAACTAAACAGGGGTTTGTTGGTGGAGTTGTCAGCCGAAAGAAAGAACTGAAAGATGGATGGATTCCCAAGTTAAAGAAGAGAGTGGATGGATACATGAGATGGAATGCTAGGTCATATGGTCTTGAGGAAGCTGCAAGACAGTGGTATAGGGTTGACAGGTGGATGACAAAGTAGGGCTTTAGTCAATGTCAGTGTAACTATTATGTTTATCTTACTGGGGTGGATGATGGTCACGACATTATCCTATTACTATATGTGGATGGTATGCTTGTAGCAGGTTCATACATGTAGGGATTTACTGAGCTAAGGGTAAGGTTAGTTCAGAGGTATGTCATGAAGAATTTGGGAGCAGTAAAATTCTTTGGCATGAGAGACATAGAGATTTTTGGGTCTCCAGTGGGAGCTGATGTGAAGACGGTGTTGGCAGGGTTCAATATGCAGGATGTAGAATTAGAAAGCACACCAAGGGCTGGATAGTTTAAGCTTTGCTTATAATAGTGTTTGAAATCACATGAGGTCTGGTGTAGGCCTGAGTTTTCCCAAGCAGTGGGAGTTGTCAGAGAGTTTGGAGCCAATTCATGGAAGAAGTACTGGAGGGTAGTTCAGTGGATTCTCAAGTATTTGAGAGAGACCAGTAGTAGGGATTCATGTTATGCAAGGTCAAGGACTTCACTACATGGGTTTGTAGGTTTGGATGTGGCGGGTTACTTGGATGACAAGAGGTGCACCACAGGTTGTGTGGTGGTTGGTCTTTAGGTTTGAGGTTGAAGAAGGATACAAGCCAGGAAAAAAATTAGATGGTGTATAGGTATAGGTATAGTGCAGCTATTTATCTCCAAGTGGGAGATTGTTAGGTTGTGGAGCTAAAATCTTCATTGATGCAAACAGGGAAGGAGGTTGCAGAGGTTGCTGAGTTGCAGAACAAGTTATAGGGCAACCGACATCGGTTTGATCAACTGACATTGGTCATATTATAGTGCAGAAGCAACCAAAATTAGTTATGAATCGGCCGACATCGACAACCTGTGTGTGCATGTAGTTTGCATGCGGGTTCTAGACTGGTCTATTTTTGGGCAGTCAGTTTGCATGTAAAGACTATTTTTGGTCTTAGAGTTGCGAGTCTAATTATTGTAATTAAGAAAGTCTAATTATTGTATGCATGATATCTATATAATAGACTCATGGGCTGTATTGTAAAGGTGTGCTAGAAAGCCATTGTGCTTGAAGAGAGAGCAAGAGTAGCTCCTCCTAGTTCCAAAGGGGTGCTGAGTGTGTATGATCAGGGAGAGTTACAGGTTATGCATGTTCTACTAGGAGATCCACCAGGGTAATGGTTGAAGAATCATAACGACTTGGTGAGGCAAGGACAAGGGTTATTTAGGGTGTAGAGACATCTACATGGTAAGTAAGGTCTATTGATTTGTAGGTGGCAGCAAGGAAAGGGAGATCTACTTGGAGTATGGTTGTGTACTTAGTGTATTGGCAGCGTTGTTACTGACTGGTGGAGGTGAACAACAACTCTATGTTTGAGTTGATTTTTGTGACCGTGATGAGAGATTGAAGTGTTGGAGGAGAATTACTGGTTAGCCCTAGATGTGTGGGAGCTTTAGAGGAGTGGGAAGAAGAAGTGTGGCATCTTCTTTATTGTATTTTCTTCTAGATGATTATTAATACAAGTTGTGTATTGTCTCTCATATCCTGTGTTGTTTCATATTTCTAGTTACTTATAATTCTATTTAAATTCTGTGTTTAGTTACTAATACAAGAGGTAATCATATATACTCTTATTGAGGAGTAGGATCTTGACATCTTATAGACCAATCTCATGACTTCACTATACACAAACCTCATTGAGTTAGATAAGTCGATTTGAGAGAAAATTTATGTCATATACAATAATATTAAAATATTATATCCAATATGGAAATGTATTAAATGTATTTTTAAAAATACACATGTATTGGGATCCATCCCTAATCCACGATAACGCATCCGTAATCAACTTCTCATTTCTACTCGGTTTTCTCACTATCTACACTACTAGGTTTGTTAGTGACTAATCAACTTCTGTGAATAGTTTAGCACTCCTAGAAAATATAACCTGATCATAAACCATAATTTAATTAATATAAAATTTTTGAGCTTCAACCTTCATCCAATTAGAAACTTTGACTCGATCAATTTTGCCTATTATAATAAATTTTTGAGAAACAAGGCTTTTCTTATAGGGTCTACTTACTCTTCAAACAGAAGAATCACACTTAGAGATTCATAAGATAATTAAATTAATTATATAATATAAAAAATATCCAAATAAATCCATTATTATCACTTTATAACAAGCTCTTTCACATCAAGTCACTATTAGGGTTCTTTAAGGGTTTAAACCATCTTACAATCTTAATGATCATTCATAAAGCTTAGCCCCTTATTCTAGAATCTAATGATTTTAAGTTTAATTTATGACCCTTCCCAGTTTACCATTAATATATTACGTTCTCTTCAATAGGTTTCATGTGCTAATGAACACTTGAAAGTTCTTCTTGGGTTCAAAACCTTCCATTATGTGCACTCAAGAGACCTTGAAACACTTTTTATTACCTTGACCTTCAAATTTTGACCTAAAACTTGGCAAAAATATTTAAAAAAGCATGAAATACCTATTTCAATGCTCATTTTTCTATTCTTATCTTTAAACCTACAACTCATACCTTATTTTACCACCATCTCTCCTTTTGCTTGCTTGGACCTTGACCTCCAAACCACATCAGGTCTTAAAACTAGCCTTCAATAATATTTTCATGTGTTATACACATAATATAAATGATAAATTACCTTATAATTTACTCAAACACAAATTTTATTCATTCATAGGTCTTGACAACACTTGATGCCACCTCATTAGGTCAGGGAGGGTCTAGAACTAGTCAGTTGCATGCTAGGTCAGCAGGTCCTTCCCCTGCAGGCTCACTTTGAGACTCTCATGTGTGATATAATTCCTTATATTAATTATTAAACAAAATAATACAACTTCTTATGGATTTGGGCATACATATCACTAGGCCACCATACTCCATGCACAAGACTAGGCATCTTGTGCATAAGCCTTCTCAAGTCTCTTACTAGATTCAAACACTTGAAAACTTTGGTAACTAATATTAAAACTCTCTTTGATTATTATAAAATTTGATCACATGTCTTATATGTTTCTCAACCAATGTCATACCTCTCAAGGATGTAATCAAACAAAGACATTGTTCAATGACCCCATCAACAATCTTTGACATCAATGATAATTTTATGCCAAACCTCAATAATAGAAACAATTCTCAACAATATCCCCCTTTGTTATTTATGTAAAACCATACTAAAAAATTAACATCCTTATCTACACATTCTACTCTTTCTCCCCCTTTGACATAAATGACAAAGTGATGTCTACAATACACTCCTTGAAATCGAAATGCTCGATGCACAAAACTATGAGTTTATGAGACACAAAAAAAACATTATCCCATATCTCCATATATACCTTCTTATAAAAACTCACCAATTATTGGAGATAATGAGCATGACTATCTCCCCCTAAGTATGTATCTTCTTCAATGATTACTAGAGGAAAGAATTGCACCCAATTCCTATCTTAGGTGTTTAAAAGTTACCTTTGGAAGTGGTTTGGTTGAGATATCTGCAATTTGATCCTGTGTAGAAACGTATTCAAGTTTTACACTTTTTTCACTTACCTTATCTCTAATAAAATGATACTTGATGACAATGTGTTTGGTCCTTGAGTTCATGATAGGGTTCTTTGAGATACATATATCACTTATATTATCGTAATAGATAGGGCTAGGACCATCAAACTCCACCTTATAGTTAATAGGCTCTTTCTCATCCATAAGACCTAAGTGAAACATGAAGCTATAAATATTTACTCAACATAACAAGTGGACAAAGATACTAATGGTTACTTATTGCTTATCCATGAGACTAGGCACCCACCTAGGAAGAAGGCACCTCCATTGGTATGCTTCCTATCATCTATAATTCCTATCCAATCTACATCTGTGTAGGTTATCAAATTGAACTCCTTGATTTTTAGATACCATAATCCATACTTTTTAGTACCCTTGAGATGCATGAGTATCCTTTTGACTGCTTGAAGATGATTCTCCTTTGGATATGCTTGAAACCTTTCCATAAGACCTACTTCTTGCATGATGTTAGGTCTAGAGGTAGTGGTGTACAACAAAATTCCAATAATTGAATTATATGACATCTGATTAACCTTTGAATACTCATCTTCCTTTCTCAACTTACATACTATGATCGTGGGTGTACTAACTACCTTGCAATCCTCCATCTCAAACTTCTTCAACATCTCTCATACGTACTTAGCTTGTGAGATGAATATACCTTTTCCAGATTGAGTGATTTACAACCCAAGAAAGAATGATAGTTCTCCTATCATGGACATCTCAAAATATTTATCCATCACCTCTACAAAGGCCTTTGTCATATTCTTAATGTTTCCACCAAATATGATGTCATCCACATAGACAAATATTATCAGTTAATGGTCATATTTTGTCTTAATGTATAATTATTATCTGCAATAGTCATTTTGAATCCTTGATCTAATAGATACTTGTCTAACCTAGTATACCAATCTCTAAGAGCATTATTTAGACCATAGAGATCCTTACTCAATCTATAAACATAGTTTTTGTCATCTGATAGTAAGAACCTTTTAGGTTTCTCAACATATACTTGTTCTTCAAAATTCTCATTCAAAAAGGTAGATTTGTCATCCATCTTATATACCTCAAATCCTTTTAATCCTACATGGGATAGAAATAAGATGATGGCCTCCAATATTTATAATGTTGCAAAGGTATCCTCAAATTCCACTCCTTTAACTTTTTCATATCCCTTGCATACCAATCTAGCCTTATTCCTAGTGACTTCTCTGTCTTCATTCAACTTGTTTCTGAACACCCATTTTGTGTGAATAACTTTATTTCTTTAGGCCTAAGAACTAATTCCCAAGTTTCATTCTTCTCTACTTGGTCTAACTCCTCATTCATAGCACCCATCCAAAAAAATTCTTTTCTTGCTTCTATAAGACTCTTAGGTTCAATCTTGGCTAATAGATCATACTCTTGATTTAAGTTACTTACCAATCTTCTCCTAGTTTCCATACCTACATTCTTGTCGCCAATGATTTGAGATTCATGGTGGTCTATTTAAATATATCTTTAGGGTATTTTTGATTCATGTCCCTCTTCAAATTCTTCTTCTCCCTCAACAACTTCTATAGCCTCATATTCATTCTTTAAGTCCACATTCTCTAAAATGTTTTGTGACTGTGAGTGAGATTTCCTTGTCTCATCAATCCTCACATTGGTTTTTTCCATGATATTTTGTAGTCTCTTGTTATAACATCTATAGGATAAGCTAATTTATGAGTATCCTAATAATATGCCTTCATCATATGTGGTATCAAACTTACCTAAGTCTTCATCATCTTTTTTGATGAAACATTAACTATCAAACACTCTAAAGTGTTTTACATTTGTAGGTCTGCCCTTTCATAGTTCATAAGGACTCTTATTACCATTAGTTATTTTTTTCCCTATATTCAAAATTTAGATAATAATGCTTACGACCTATCTTTAATATCCATCATATAATATAGATTCATTCAACATAGTTCTAACTATCTCTTGAACTATCTTATTATTCCTTTCCAGTACCCCATTTTGCTGAGGTGTCCTAGTTGTTGAGAATTATCTACTTATTCCATGAACCTCATAGAATTAATAAAAATGATTGGACCAAAAATCTCCTCCTCTATCATATATTAGGAATTTTATCTTCCTATTCTTCTCATTCTCAACAAGAGCCTTAAATTCCCTAAAATATCAAGAGCATCTAATTTCTATTTCAAGAATGCAACCCAACTCATCCTTATGTAATCATCAATGAGTAACATGAAGTAGATATCCCCTTAAATGATTTGAATTCTTGTAGTCCCACATAGATCAATGTGTATGAAATCCAAGGGTCTTGAAGTAGAGTACTCCTTAAACTTGATCCATCTTCTATTCTTCTTCCCATGTTGACATGGCTTGAAAAGTATGTTTTTAGGTTTGATATTCTTAGGCATGTTCTTCATATAATTCTTATTTCTAATCCTAAATATGTTGTTAAAGTTTAGGTGACCTAGCCTTCTGTGCCATATCTAACTTTCATCTATCTTACTAATGAAACATCTCTCTCTTTTTATCTCATTTAATAAATATAGGTTATTCTCAGTCCTCTTGGCATTGGCAATTAGCCTTCTTAATTTGGCTCTTTTTATCTCACACCCTCTATCATGAAATTTTAGTGTGTCCTTCGTTGCACATTCAACTCACACTAAGCAGGGTATGTTTAAAACCTTCCACATACAACATATTTTATTTCTGTCTCTCCATTTTCTAAACTCAAGATAACCTTGCCAACTATATTGGCAGCTATGTTGTCTCCATACCTCATTATTATTTTAACATTATTCTTCAATGATATGAAATTATAATTTTCTCCTCTCATGTGGCTTGAGAAACTACTATCTATATAACACTTCATGCCTTTATCTTGAATGTGAAAGGTAGTCTAAGCTAACAAAGAGTCCTATTTGGTCTTCTATTTCTCCTTGGTAAATATTCCATCTTACTTCTTGAGCTCAATCTAATCTATCCTAACTTCCTTTGGTTTCCATACCAATGTTTGATCCTTCTTATGCATTTTAGGAAATTCATATGTCTTGTTGAATCTTGTGAATCTTTTATCTCTATTAGAGAATAATATTGCAATGTGTCATATATCGTGATAGTTGCAGAAAAAAACATTTATATTCTTACCATGATTTTATGATTACTTATCATTTATAGCACTGGGTTTCCTAATTGATCTTTTTAGGTTAGTACTCTTAACTTGTTCTGACTTCTCATGCTCTCTTTCAAAATTGCTTAATTTGTCTATGATTTTCTCACGCTCAACCTTAAAGAAATATAACTCTATATTCGAATGGTCATGCTCAACTTTGTTTTACTTAAACCTTGTGTTGACCTATTCTAACTAACTTATAATATCTTTGATAGTATTATTTTTATTTTTCAAATCATCAAGTGTACTTATGAGCTCAATTTCAAGGTCTACTTCAACTTGTCCTTCTTCACTATCATAATATACTTCTTCATCATAAATGTTGTATTCTTATTGATGATCACAAAGGACCAGGCTCTAATTGCAATTACTGGAAACACAAGGACTAAGAGGGGGGTGAATCAGTCATTGAAACCTTTTACAATCTTTACCTTATCATTAATGAACTATCAAAATAATGTAGTAAACTAGCAATGCTTTAAGAGTCGTGAACATAAGAGAAGAAGAAAGCACATATAATAATTTTTGAGTGGGAAACCGTCAAGGGGAATAAATCTCACTGATGATAAAAATGGACTATTCTCTTATAATTCAAACATCAATATTTATTGAATCACCAACTTCACTTGGAGCACCAACCCCAACTAGCCAAGTACCAAATTGACTAGGCTTTAGTAAGCACCCACTTGTAAGGAGGCACCAACCTCTTAGATGACTCAACCAAATCAACCACCTAAATCCTTGGATCACCTTCATAACCCTTTGTTTCTCATACTCTAAATTATTATCTCCAACTTCATGTCTTCACACACACCTATCGTTCTCAAACTAGTCTTTAGCCTTCTTTGCTTAATTAGGTCTCTTCAAATTTATATCTCATTCGATTCGCCTTACAATCACACACGCTTGATAATTAGGCATATTAGGCCTTGTTCTTATACTAAGTTTTTAATCATACACCTCTTGATTGGACATACACACTTTCCCACTTATTTTTGAAATAAAAATTGTCTTAGGACATTTAAAAAAATGAACAAAACATTAAAATAGGTCAGTCATAGTATATAAGACCAAAACCCCTTTTATGCCTTAAGGATACAAAATCCATTTAGGCCTTCATTAGCTTATGTTACCCTTTGAACAACTTGAAACACTCTAAAATTTTTGAAACAATAGTAAAATATCTTATTTAAATTTAATAGACCCATACCAAGCTCATATTGGGTCTATGACACCTTTTATATCCAATCACCACTTGAAGCATGCCATTAGCATTGTTCATAATTAGGACTGTGGATACCCAAAAAGTCTATCTTGAACAACTGAACTAAAAACATAATATTGTCCAAAAACCATCATAAAAAATTATATAAATATAAACTTAAATACCTATATAACTTTACCAAGTTCATTATACTTCATTACATAGGGCAAAAGGACTCAAACCCTTCTTTGCAAGTATCCCACTCAAAATTGTCAACTATCTTCAAAACACAATCATGGAAACCTGAATTTATGCCACATGAAAGGGAAAAATTAAGCACTTAAAATGTATTAATATGATCTGAAAATAAAATTATAAAAATTACAACAAATATTTTATAATTTCTAATAGCAATATTAGTCTTACAGACCAATCTCATTACTTCACTATACATAAACCTCAATGAGTTAGACCAGTCAATTTGAGAACAATTTTATGATATAAAAAATCATATCCAAATATTTTATCCAATATTTACATGTATTAAATGTCTTGAAAAACATACACATATATTTTTATCCATCCCTAATCCATGATAACACATCACTAATCAACTTCTCACTTATGTCTAACTTTCTCACTGTCTACACCACTAGGTCTGTTAGCACCTAGTCAACTTGTATGACCAATTTATCACTCTTATTAGATAGAACATAATAATAAAATATAATTTAAATAAGATAAAATTTTTAATATTCAAGCTTCATCTAATTATAAACTTTGACTTGGTCAACTCTACCTGCTACAACAATTTTTTGAGAAATAAGGCCTTTCCTGTAGGGTGCACTCACTTTTCTAACAAACAAATAAAAAATGGAGATTACTAAGAGAGTTTAATTAATGATAAAATAGGTAAAATATGTAAACCAATCTATTATTATCACTTTATAATAATATATTTCACTCTGGGTCACTATTAGGGTTTTTTGAGGGATTAAACCATCTTACAGTCTTAATGATCATTCATAAATCTTAACCCCTTATTCTAGAATTCACTACTTGTAAATTTGATATATGAGACTTACCCATATACCATGAATATATTAAGTTATCATGTAGAGTTTACATGTGACAATAAACACTAGAAAATACTTCTAAGGTTGAGAACCCGCCATTATATGCACTCAAGAGACCTTAAAGCACTTTTTCTTGCCTTGAAATTCAAACTTTGACCTAAATCTTGGTTAAAATATTTGGAACAACATGAAATACATCTTTAAATTATAATTTTTCCATATTTATATTTAAATATGAAACTTATACCTCATTTAACCACCATCTCTCTCTTTACTTGCTTGAACCTTGACCTACAAACCACTTCAGGGATTGAAACTGGACTTCAAAACTCTTTTCATGTGCTATACACCTAATATACATGACCAAGTAACTTATTATGTTTTAAAAAAATTATTTACACAATTCTTATGTCTTGAAAACACCTTTTGGTACCTCATTAGGTCAGGTAGTCTAGAACTAGTCTAGTTACGTGCTAGGTCAATAGGTCCTACCCCTATAGGCTCACTTTGAGACTCTCATGAACATTTTAATGCCTTATATACATGCTTATAAAACATCATATAGTCTCTTATGTATATTTTAATGCATCTCAGTATTCCACCATGCTCCTTCATGCACAAGACCATGCATCCTATGCATAACCCTTCTCATGTCTCCTGCTAGATTCAAACACTTGACAACTTTGGCAATTGATCTTAAAACTCTCTTTGATGATTATACACATTTTTCATATGCTATATATGTTTCTCATCCAATTTCATACCTATCAAGGATTAAATCAAATAAATGCATTATTCAATGACCTCATAAACAATATTTGAATCAACGATAATTTCAATGCCAAAACTCAATAATAGAAATAATGCTCAACACTATCTCCCTTTGTCATTGATGGATATCCATACTAATAACTAAACATCCTTATCTTACCATTTTATTCTTTTCCACCTTTGATATAAATCATAAATTGGTGTCTACAATACACTCCTTGTATCCAAAATACTCAACTATAAGTTCATGAGACATAAAACAAACATTCTCCCCCTATCTCTATACATACCTTCTTGGAGATAATGAGATTTATTGTCTCCCCATAAGTATTTGTCTTATTAAATGATTTCTATGGGTAGGAATTACAACCAATTTCTATCTTATGTATTCAAAATTATCCTTTGGAAGTGGTTTTCTGAAGATCTCTACAATTTGATCCTATGTAGAAACATATTCAAGTTTGCCACTTTGTTCACTTACCTGATCTCTTATAAAATGATAGGTTATGGTAATTTGTTTTCTCCTTGAGTGAATGATAGGGTTTTTTGAGATTCTTATATCACTTTCACTATCACAATAGATAGGTTTATGACCATCATTCTCCACCTTGTAGTCTTTTAGGGTTTATATCATGCATAAGGCCTGAGTACAATATGAAGCTACATCAATGTCATCAACCTCACAAGTGGATAAATCTACTGATGGTTGTTTCTTGCTTATCCATCAGACTAGGAACCCACCTAAGAATAAGGCTCCTCCATTGGTAATCTTATTATCATCTATACTTCCTACCTAATCTACATCTATGTAAGATATCAAATTGAACTCCTTACTTCTTTGATACCATAGTACATACTCCATAGTCCCCTTGAGATACATGAGTATCATTTTGACTACTTAAAGATGATTCTCTTTTTGATCTACTTGAAACCTTTTGACAAGAACTACTTCTTTCATGATGTTAGGTCTATAAGTAGTGGTGTACAACACTCTTCCAATCATTGACCTATATGACATCTGATTAACATTTGAAGACTCATTTTCCTTGCTCATCTTACATCCTGTGATCATGGGTATATTAATTACATTGCAATCCTCCATCTCAAACTTATTCAACATCTCTCTTATGTACTTAGCTTTTGAGATGAATATACCTTTTCTACATTGAGTGATTTTTGACCCAAGAAAGAATGATAGTTCTCCTAGCATGGACATATCAAACTATTTATTCATCACCTCTGTAAAGGCATTTGTCATGTTCTCATTTTTTCCACTAAATATGATGCCATCTACATAGATAACTACTATTAACTGATGGTCATATTTTGTCTTGATGTATAGATTACAGTCTATAACTCCTTTAAATCTTTGATCCAAAAGATACTTGTCTAACCTAGAACACCAAGATCTAAGAGATTTCCTTAAACCATAAAGAGCCTTATTCAATCTAAAAATATAGTTTTTATTATCTGATAGTGAGAACCCTTCAAGTGTTTTAATGTACACTTGTTCTTATAAATTCTCATTTGAAAAGGCAAATTTGACATCCAGCTAGTATACCTTGAATCCAATGAATCCTAAATAATATAGAAGCAATCTGATGGCCTCCAATATTACCACTGATGCAAAGGTCTCTTCAAAATCTACACCTTCAACTTGTGTATATACCTTTCATGCCAATCTATCCTTGTTCCTAGTGACTTATCCATCTTCATTCAACTTGTTTTTGAATACCCATTTGCGTGAATGACCTTTTATCTTTAGACCTATGAACTAGTTCTCAAGTCTCATTCTTCTCTATTTGGTCCAACTCCTCATTCATAAAACCTATCAAATATTTATCTTTTATTGATTCTATAAGAAACTTAGCAATCTTCTCCTTGTTTGCATACATGCAGTCTTATCGCCAATGATTTGAGATTCAAGGTAGTCTCTTTGAATCTATCTTGAGGTGCTTTTAAATCTTGTCTCTATTCAGGCTCTTATTCTTCCTCATCAAATTCTATAGTCTCCTACTAATTATTGAATTTCACATTTTCTAAACTATTCTTTGACTATGAGTTAGATTTCCTTGTCTCATCAATCCTCACATTAGTGCTTTCCACTAAATTTTGTAGTCTGTTGTTATAACATCTATAATCTGAGCTCATTGATGAGTACCCTAATAATTTACCTTCATCAGATCTAAAATCAAACTTAGCCAAGAATTCATCATCTATTTTGATGAAACAATTTCTCATAAACACTCTAATGTGTTCTACATTTGTAGGTTTTCCCTTTCATATTTCATAAGGATTCTTGTTGCCATTAGTTATTACCTATCCTCTATTCAAAATTTAGACAATAATTCTTACTACCTATCTCTAATATTAATCAAATAATATAAACACATTCAACATAGTTCTATCAATCTCTTTAACTATCTTATTATTTCTTTCCACTACCCCATTCTATTGAGATGTCATAGCTACTGATAATTATCTCCTTATTCTATGAATCTCATAAAAGTAATCAAACTCATTGGACTAAAAATCTTCTCCTATATCATATCTTAGGCATTTGATCTTACCATTATTCTCATTCTCAACAAGAGCATTGAATGCATTGAAATTACAAATAACTTCTGATTTATCTTTTAGGAATGCAACACAAGTCATCCTTGTGTAATCATCAATGAGTAAAATGAAGTAGTTATCTCCTATAATGATTTGAATTATTTTCGGTCCACAAAGATTAGTTTTTATTAAACCCAAGGGTATTGAAGTAGAGTATTCCTTAAACTTTAACCTTCTTCTAGTCTATTTTCCATGTTGACATGCCTTGCAAAGTATTCTTTTAGGTTTGATAATCTTAGGTATGTTCTTCATAGACTTCTTATTGCTAATCATGATTAAGTTATCAGAGTTTATGTGACCTAGCTTTATGTGTCATATCCAAAATTCATCTATCTTACTAATGAAACATCTCTCTTTCTTGATCTCATTTAATACATGTAGGTTAATCTTAGTCCTCTTGGCATTGGAAATTAGCCTCCCTGATTTGGATATCCTTATCTCACACCCTTTGTCATGAAAGGTTAGTGTGTGTATTTTATTTTAAATTTGACTCACACTAAGTAGGTTATGTTTTATACCTTCCACATACAACACATTTTATTTCCTTGTCTTTCCATTGTCCAAACTCAAGACACCCTTGCCAATTATATTGGTAGTTGTGTTGTCTTCAAACATCATTATTCCTATAGTATTCTTCTTTAATGAGATGAACTTATTCCTATATCCTATCATGTGGCTTGAGCAACCACTATCTTTATACCATTTCATGCCTTCATATTGAATGTGAAAGCTAGATTAAGCTAGCATAGAGTCATATTTTGTCTTTTGTTCCTCCTTAGAAAATAGTCCATCTTACTTCTTGAGCTCAATCTAATCCATCCTAAGTTATTTTGGATTCCATACCAATGTTTGAGCCTTATTATGCATTATAGGAGCCTAATATTTCTTGTTTAATATTTTAAACCTTCTAACTCTATTAGAGAATAATCTTACAATGTATCCTATTTTTTGATAGATGTAGTAAACAACATTTTTGTACTTACCATGGTTTTATGATGACCTATCCTTTATATCATTGGGTTTCCTAATTGATATTTTTAGGTTAGTACACTTGACTTATTATAAATTCTCATTTTCTCTCTCAAAATTGATCAATTTGTCTATGAGTTGTTCATGCTCAACCTTCATGGAATCTAACTCTATCTTCAACTGGTTATGCTCAACTTCTTTTGACTTGCACCTTGTATTGACCTCTTCTAACTGACTCCTGAGATCTTTGATAGTCTTATTTTTATGTTTGAAATCACCAAGTGTACTTATGATCTCAGCTTCAAGGTTTACTTCAAATTTTCCTTATTCACTCTTCACAGTAGACTTCTTCATCATACATGGTGTCTTCTTCTTGATGATCACAAGACATTCTTATGCTTCTTAGGACCACATTCAAGTTGTTAGACTTGCCTCAAAGAACCAAGATATAATTATAATTATTGGAAACACAATGAATGAGATGGGGGATGAACCAATAATTTAAAATATTTACCTTATCATTCATGAACTATCAAAACAATATAGTAAACTAGTAATGCATTAAGAGCCATGAGCATGAGAGAAGAACATAACACATAGAACACTTATTTGAGTGGAAAAAACTAAAATAGAATAAAAACCACTAATGATGTAAATGGAATAATATACTATAATGTGAACATCAATATTTAGTGAATCACCAACTTCACTTGGATCACCAACCCTAACTAGCCAAGCACCAACTTGACTAGGCATTAAAAAACACCGACTTGCAATGAGGTATCAACCTCTTAAATGAATCAACACTAAATTATCCACATAAAAAAAATTATAAAATTCATAAATTTTTTTTTATCATATAATATATTATGATCTCTATCTTTATCTCTTCACACACACCTATCCTTCTCAAGTTGGTCTCTAGCCTTCTCTCAATTAGGCATCTTTAAGACTTGATTAGATCGCATAACCTTGATAATCATATACAATACCCATGAAAGATATTCATGATGATTTTTATGTACCCTCATAATTTTATAGAAGACCTCCTTTATCTATTCAAATTTATATCTCATTTACTTCACCTTACACTCACACACTCTTGGCAATTATGCCTATTAGGCCTTGTTCTTATCTAGGCTCTTACTCATACACATGTTGGTCAAACATACACACTTGCCTACTTATTTTTTAAATAAAATGGGTTTTTTAACATGAAATAAATATTAACCAAATATTAAAATATATCAGTCATAGTATATAGGACCAAAACCCCTTTTAGGCCTTAAGGAGACCTAATTCAATTAGGCCTTCCGTAGCACACGTTACCCTTTGAGCACCTTGGAAATTTATAAAAATTATAACACAAAAATAAAATATCATATTTAAATATAATATACCTATACCAATAAAATATTTGGTCCATTACACCTTTTATATCCAACTACAACTTGAAGCAAGCCATTAGCACTGTTCACAATTAGGTCTGTGCATACCCAGAAAGTCTGTCTTGAACAACTAAACCAAAAACACTATCTTGTCAAAAAAATTATGTAAAAAATTATATAAATATAACATTAAATGTATACACAACTTTACCAAGTTAATTATACATCATTACATAGGGAGAACAAACTCAAACCCTTCTTTGTAAGTAGCCCACTCAGAACTGTCAACTAGCTTCAAAACATAATCATGAAAAAATGAATTTTTGATACATGAAATAGAATAATTAAGAAATTAAAATTAATTAATATGATATTAAAATAACCTCATAATAAATTAAAATAAATATATCATAATATCTAATAGCAATATTGGTCTTACAAACCAATCTCATGACTTCACTATACACAAACCTCACTGAGTTAGACAAGTCAATTTGAGAGCAACTCTATGATATATAAAATTAAATTAAAATATTATATAAAATATGTACATGTATTAATAGTATATAAAAACATAGCCATACATTTGGATCCATCCTTAATCCATGATAACACATCCCTAATCAACTTCTCACTTTTGCCTAATTTTCTCATTATTTGCACCATTAGGTCTATTAGTGATTGGTCAAATTGTATGACTATTTCAGCACTCATATAGGGTATAACCTGGTAAAAAACTACCATGTACGTAATATTTAATTTTCAAGCTTCAACCTTCATCCTATTAGAAATTTTGACTTGGTTAATTATGCTTGTTATAACAAATTTTTGAAAAACAAGGCCTTTCCTATAGGGTCCACTCACTCTTCTAACAAAAAAATCACACATAGAGATAATTAATAGAGTTTAATTCATTATAAAATTAGATAATATTTCCAAAATGATTCATTTTTATCACTTTTTAATAAGTTATTTTAGATCAGGTCACTATTAGGATTATATGAGAGTTTAAACCATCTTATAGTCTTAACAATCATTCATAAAGCTTATCCCATTATTATAGAATCCAATGCTTGAAAATTTTATCTATTAACATTCCATATATACCATGAATATATTAGTTTCTCATTCATAGGTTACACATGCCAATGAACACTTGAAATTTCTTCTCGGGTTGGCAACCCTCCATTTTGTGCACTCAAGAGACCTTAAATCAATTTTTCTTACCTTAAACTTCAAAATTTGAATTAAAACTTGGTCAAAATTTTTGAAACAACATTACATACCTGTTTTAATTCTAATTATTCCATGATTATCTTGAAATCTAAAACTCATACCTCATTTGACCACCATCTCTCTCTTTGCTTGTTTGGACCTTGACCTACAAACCACATTAGGTACTTAAACTGGCCTTCGAGACTTTTTCATGTTCTCTTCACCTCATATATAGGATAAATAAACTTATCATGTACTCAAAAACTAATTTTCATCATTCATAGGTCATGAAAACACCTCATGGAACCTCATTAGGTCAAGCAAAGTCTAGAACTAGTCTAGTTGCATGCTAGGTCAATATGTCTTACCCATGTAGGGTCACTATGAGACTCTCATGAGTGCTCTAATGCATTAAATTCATGCTTAAAAAATATAATATAGCCTCTTATGGATTTTTTCATCCATATCACTAGGTGAGCATGCTCCTTGATGTACAAGACTAGGCATCCTATGCACAAGCCTTTTAAAGTCTCTTTTTAGGTTTAAACACTTGACAACTTGGAAAATGATCTTAAAAATATCTTTGATGTTTATACACCTTGTTCACATGCCTTATATGTTTCTCAACCAGTCATACCTCTTAGGGATGAAATCAAACAAAGACATTGCTCAATGATCTCATGAATAATCTTTGACATCAATGACAATTTCAATGTCAAACCTCAATAATTAAAAAAATCAATAACTGCACATGGAAAATTCATCCCCAAATTGGGATAATAGTTTTCAACCATAGAAGAAGAGATTAAGAACTATTAAAAAATATTCAATAGCATTAAAAGTTGATCCAAGAAGAATCAAGTCTTAAATGGGACATCTCCCTTTTGATTAACTCTTGTTTCCTTTCCATGATGTTTGTTCTAGTTCACGTGGTTGTTCAGTAGTTTTTCCTTGATGTGACTTGAACCTAGATCTTCTACTTGGGAAATGGATGATGTCGACTATTGTGTTGACTTTCACATGTTTTGTTTTTTTACCTTTGGCTTAGTTGGCTATTTTTAGACCTTTCAATGGCACTCCTGATGGACTCCTAGTTTTAATTTTGGTGTTTTGACTACCTTTATGAGTCTTGATTTTAGTGTGGCTATTACTATTGCTCCTTGGGACTTAATCAATTAGTTTGAGTTTCAAATTTAGATTTGGCCACTCTTTTTAGGATTAGATCCTCTAAGGAATGGTGTTTAAATTATCTTTGGTTGAATCTTTATTTGATGCTACTAGGATCCCTCTAAGGGTCCTTATTTAATTAGAAAATTATTTTGGAGACCTGGACCTCCTTGTGCCCTAAATGTATTCCTAGTTTTAGTGTTTCCTAAAAACTCCATGGTTTGGTCTTCATGAGAATTTCACATTTTTTACTAATTTTACTTTCTCTACTGGTGACTTAGTTATTTTGGATAGTTATCTATATCCCTAGGGGGGTCTTTATTATTTTGGTTCCTCCTCTTGGGGACCTAGGCCCCTTTATGCCTAGAGTGGGTTTCAATTCTGATCCTTCTTCAGTTCCTTTTGGGCTTTTTCCCTTAAATACCCTAACCTCCTACTATGCCTAGGGATGGTAGCCACACTAGCTATTAAAGGTGGATTTAATCTAATCTAAATAACATACTTATAATAGATTATAGTTTATCCACATTTGTAAGTACTTCCAACATCATTCATAGTTTTGGTAGTAAATATCTACCTTCACCTTTATTGTCGATTCTAAATGTATTCATAATAATATAATTCTCCCTATCACTAATTTTCCCTGCTTATAATCATCCATGTGTACTTCATTAAGATTAATATAACCATTGTTAGTTATCTCCAAATTAGTGTTTAGAAATTTATAAAGTTTGCTTGGATTTATAAAACTGTCATAGCTTGCACATTGGATTTAAAAGAAATTTTATTGAGTATAGATAAAGTTAAATTTATCATTTTTTAGCTTTATAATTTATGTGTGATGGCATACTATTGTCTAAAATTATTTGTATCATTGATGTTCATATTGTAATTTTAAAACTAAGTAAATATTTATGTAAGAATTCCTTAACATTTGGTTTAATAATAAAATATTTTCATTTTAATTCAATGTCGATTGAATTTTTTTTAACTTTATTATTTTTATATCCTTCCTCTACATGTTATGAAATAAAACTATTCTCATCAAATATTATAAAAAAAATTTCCTCAAGCATGAATATCTATAAATTAAATAATTATTTCTCTATCAAGTAACACACAAACAATGCTCATGGGGGTTTGTTTTATTTTTTTGAAAACATTTTTTGGCATATTTTCATGGCCTCTACTAGATTTTTCCTTGGAAAAATGATTATAGGAAAGGTGACAGTGTATGGAGGATGAGCCTCACTACTAGTGGCATGTTTGAAGGGGTCTATTGATCTAGTAATGAATGGGAGAAATAGAAGCTAGAAGCCTAGAAGTGGAGACTATGGCCCTTTGATTTTTGATCCAATGTAGGGAAAGGAAAAAGTGAGGAGTGAGGCTAGGGGTTAAGATAAATTCAAGGCTTCAATAGTGACTATTAGAAGTGAATCATCTTAAAACCCTTGTAACTAGATAATGACACTAAAAGATAATGGACAGATTGAGCACCAGCCATAGTAGGAAAACATGGGATTAGTCAGATCTTATATTCCATATCTAAGGGTAAAAATAAGTTTTAGGAGTGCAGATTACTGATGGGGTTTTACTAGATCTGGCTAGAATAGGGGAAGGTTTAAGTGCTAGTAATAAAATATTGATGATAGAGATTGAATTTATTGTTGTTGAAGAGAATGGAAACTAGATAGAGAAAAGAGGATTGAACAAATAAAATATAGCTAGGGTGAAGGCAAGGCAAGCATGAAAACCTTCATATGCTCAGGTTGTTTTAAGGAAAGGGGATTATAAACCTTTAGCTCCTACTAAAGCAAACCCCTCAGTCATGATTAAAGAGAAAGAGATAGCAGTGATCTTAAATAAAGAAGAATGTCTCTTCTCCAAGGGAATGATTAGAAGATTTGTAGGACTCTAGCTTAGCCTTCTAGACCTTCATGAATGGATAGTAGGGTATTGGAAAACATTAATAGATGATAAGATTAAAATCCATTCTTTTGAAAAAGGCTTTTTTATTAATATTTTTAATTCTGCTGAAGACAAATATATTATTTTCAATTATTATGTTTGAGCTTAGGGGAATTACATGCTGATGGACAAGCTATGGCATCCTGCATTTAATCCTTAAATAGAAATTATTAACTCAAAAATGATATGGATCAGGTTGTCAAACATGCCATATCAATTTTGGGAAATTTTTACTTTTAGAGTCATAAGAAATCTTTTAGGGTAATTTTGGCATGTGGATTCCTTTATAGAAGAAACATGTCAATCTATTTATGCATGTATCCTTGTAAATGTTGATATTACTAATGAACTCCATACCTAGGTGGAATTAAAAGATAGGGACCAAATATGGATACAACCTCTTGAATAGTTGAACCATAACCTTAGGGATAGACTAGTTGCAAGGTTGATGGCATCACCTATCGAAGATAACATTAAGCTCAAGAATGAGAGATTCTTATACATCAAGCTTTGGAAGTACATTGTGGACTATGAATTTATGTGTACAAAGACTTTATTTAAATTAGATGCATGAAAAACATGATTACGATGCAAATAAAGATGATTTTATAACTTGCAGGTGACATGATGAATTGGTTGAAGAACATTATAAGGCCCACAGAACTTTGGGGCAATTTCCTAGTCTCCTTTTAATTTTAAAAAGGATTACATTTAATTCTATAGTCTAAGGATAACTATATCCTTATGTTAGAAGGTACATTATAAATGTTGTTGATCAACCTTCTACTCCATGCAATTCCAATCCGAGTGGATATTTTACTTGAGAAAACAAATAATATCTCTCATGCATTGAGGGTAATATATAATACTTGTACATGAGAAATTTATGGAAGGTAAGAGAGGATAATGTTTAAACCTTTTCTGGAAATGTGGATTAAAATAAAAAAGAGTAGCCTAATATGGTAAGGAGTAACTTACTATAAAAATAAGTTCAATTAAATGATTTTTATTCATAATATATTCTTGATATAGTGTTGAATTATGAAAATTTACTAAATATCGAAATTACAATATGAAATAGTAATTTGTATGCTTAAATACAAATAAGAAAGAATGCTTATCTTATTTATTAATGCACAAACATTTTTTACTAATACAAGTGTGTAATAAGATAAGCTAATTATTTGTAGGGTTTTGTCAAATTCTATAAAATAGCTCTTTGGTTGTCTGGACTCTATCATCAAAATAGGGACTCTGGCATCGATGATTCTATCATAAAAATAATGCTTATTTATACAATGAAGTACATGTCCTTTTCTTTAAATTCCAGTTTTACCTATTAGGGTTCTATATTTTCTTGCATATTTTTTAAAAATCTACACACATGTTTTGAATATTAGTCTTTTAAAAAAATTCTAGAGCATCCAATTATGACAAGTCACCTTAAAAAAAAGTGTTAGTGGGCTCAAATTAATTCAAGATAACCTTAAAAAAGTATTTTTCAATGAGTTATTCTTGCATAGGCATTTACTCTAAAGAGGGCCTCATACTGATATATTTCTCGCCCTTATGTGGATTGTGTGTGAAAAATGGTGAGATATGTTATATTTGAGTGAATGTAGTGATCTATCCTGAAATTTTTAAAACACTACTCATGGTCTATTATTGATTGCTTCAAAACATAACAAGACTAATCTTATGACTGATTTGAAAAGAGGGAATAATATGACATTATAACTCAGTTGTAAGAATGATTTATTGAGCTTGAATAGGTGTTTTCTTGGTAATTACTAGATCTATAATGAGTGGGTTTTTTTTTGTATTTATACTTCATATTTTGAAAATAATATAATGGAGGGTTAAATAAGATAAATAGGACAACCTGCAAATATCTATATATTTTCAAAATTTAGAGCTTTTAGGGTATACACATTAATGTTGGATCTAGGACACTAGCAATGACGCTAGTGTCTATGTATTAATAGTAATGTTCTAGATAACATAGAAATGCTAAAGCATTTTAACTAATAGGTAAGGACGTATATCATGTTTTAATCATATTATGGGATATAGGTGATCTAGGTAATATCATGGTCATACCATAAGATAAAATTTTAGGCCTAATGAGATAGAGACTGTGAGCCTTTCAACAATAAGAAAGTCATGGATTGAAGGGTAGAATATTGAGTTATATTTTTCAATTGTGCAAGGTTAGTTTATCTTGTAAAATATATATTTAAGTATCCAGATTTTTCCCCCTTTGATATATCAATTTAGAAGGATGAAATTACTAAGTTAAACAAAATAAATTCATATTGTGGTGTGTAAATCAGACCTTACATTGAATTGAGTGCTATTTACATTTTTTTTATGTGTATGACCTATAACCAAGATAAGTTTACACTATAATTAGTCCATATAATTTTTATATGAATCATTGAAATTTATTGAAAGGAAAAACAACAAGGAATACACGTGTGTCACTGCAACCATGTTGACCGATGGTAGTTTTCTTTGATAATGATGCTTCCTAGATAAAGATTTGGAGAGATGAACACATCTAAACGCTTAATATGTGAATATTACAAATGATCATTCCCCTAATCTATTACAAGAGTGAGTTATGCCACGTCATCGAGATCATTGAATCTCAATCACACAATCTAAATGTATACATAATGTAGCCAATCTCACCCAAGTCAAATGGTGTAACCATTTCAACCAAAAATATTATAAGTAATCCTAAGTCCATTAAAGGGACTAATATTGATCACACTACATAAATGATCCAACTATTGTGATAGATTAAATACTTAATCCTTACTTCTTGGTAAGGTCAGTGTATAGGCATTACTATAATTTAAATAGTCTATATGTAATTTGGCACATTTTTATGGCATATGCATCTCTAATGTCTCTCACACTTAACTATATTCTGAAAAGTAACCTCTTTTATGTAAATTATATATTATATATGTCACAATCTAAAAAAAAATCTATCCCATTTGTATGAAAATCAATGGTAGTTGCATAGAATTTTATCACAAGTTTATATTTGAATCATGTAAATTATATCAAATTCTACTAATTCTCCTAATTTTACACATGTAGACTCATGTCTCTATGACATGCCCCTACCTTTTTAGGTGAGGTTAATGAAATGTGATAGTCACCTTGTCCCAAAAGGATATGATTAACATGTTATATATGTATCAGCTATGTAGTAATCAAGCATATAGTAGTATCATGTCAAATTATATGTATAAATCAATCTCATATTATCCAAAAATAAAAATCCTTACGATGCATGATATGGATCATGATAATGTCTAGGAGTAATAAGCACAAGCTCAAAAAATAATCAAACACACATAATAACACTTAATGTCATGTCTAGTTCACCAAATGTTTAATGCTTTTTAAAAATAAGGAAAAACATAAAAAAGAGTAACCTAATTAAGTAAAGATTAAACTAATCTATTTTTTTTTAAAATTAATAGATTCATAATGTATTTTTACTACAATGTTGAATTATTTACATTTACTAAATATGGAATGTATAATACCAAATAGTAATTTCCATGTTTAAACACAAAGATAAGATAATAATTGGCTTATTTATTGATACACATATAGGTCTGACTAATACATATGTAAAATAAAACATGTTAATATTCTATAAGGATTCATTAGATTCTTTAAAATATCTCTTTGATCACCTAGACATTACCATTGAAATAAGGACACTAGCATCAATGATTTTATCCTAAAACTAATGTTTATTTCTATAGTGAAGTACAAGTCCTTTTCTATAAATTCCACATGTGCCTATTGGGGTTCTCTATATCCTTGTACATTATCTATTTAGATCACATGCATAAGTTCTAGATATCAATATTTTCATCAAAACCCTAAATAGTCCAATGATTGCATGCTACCTTGTAAAAACAAGGATTAGTGAGCTAAAATAAAGTCAAGTTGACTTCAAAGATGATTCTATCACTGAGTGATGCCTACATATCCATATATTCTGAAGAGAGCCTCTAATTGATGTATTTATTCCATTACTTAAGGTTATTTATAAAAAAATGGTTTAATATACTATATTTGAGTGCATGTAGTGATCTAACTTGAAACTTGAAAAACACCACTCATGGAATAATTTATGAATCCTTTAGACCTATAAGAAGATTGATCCTATGATTTATTTAGAAATAGGAAAAAATAGGGCAATATAACTTGGTGTGTGAAGTATTTAGTGATCTTAAATAAGTATTTTCTTTATAATTTCTAGATGTATCATGAGTGGTCTTTGTTTTATTTTTATACCATACCTTTTAAAAATAATCTTAGGAAGCATTATTTAAGACAAATATGTTGATGCATAGATATTGAAATATTTTCAAATTTTATTTTTGTAAGGGTATGGACATTAGGATCAGATCTAGGACACTAGCATCATTACTAGTGTTTAGGATTGAAAAGTAGTGTCTTGTATATTAGAGAATTGTTGAAGCTCTTTAATTGATAGTAAACAATGTATATTAGGTTTTAATCATACTAGGGGTACAAGTGATCTTGGTAGTTATAATCTCAAGTTCAAACCATAAGATAAGTATTTAGACACCATTAAATGGATTCCATAAGCCTTTAGACGTTAGTAAAGTGATAGATTGGATGGTAGAGCCTTGGGTGATATTTATCAAGTGTGAAAGACTAGTTTATCATGTAAATTCTATAAATGAGTTTCTACAAAAAAAATTATACTTCTGACCATAGACTACTTCATATGAAGACATATTAGTGGTTGTGTGTTTTACAACCATTTACAAATTTCTAAACACTTAACCTAATGATGTTTCTAATCCAAGTAAAAATAATGGAGATATTTTTCAAAACCATTTTTTATAATTTTGGTTTTGGCCATATTTATTTAGGTGATATCTAGAGCTAGTTTTCAATTCAGTGCTCATGCACTTGAATATTTATTACAAAAATTTATTAATAAAATTTGTTTCTTAATAAAATAGAATAGAGACAAGGATGTTGTGAGGGTATAAAGTTTGGGTTAACAATTTTTAGATGGTGGTAGAAGTAGTGTAAGTATAAACTAAGGCACAAAAGTGGGCATATTTGGAGAGGATATCCACAACCACTACTATTAATGATTTACCACCCAATTAAGGAAATCATTCTATAAGATCCATAAATATATCAATAAAAAGGTGTTGTTGAATGGATAGTAGCTGGAGCAAGCCTAACATCTAAACTATTTCACCTTTGTGACACTAACATTTCTCTCATTTTTGGAAATATTTCTTGATATGTTGCTTAATTTCATGCCAAAATAAATTGAGATTAACCTACTCATATATTATTACAAACCCTGAATGAACTAATCAAGGTGGCACATGAAATTTACATAGAATATTGTGTCAAAGCTGAGACCCATGACATTAGACAATCCAACCTTATCATGTTAATAATTTGCCATCCTAGATGTAGTTGGGTTCAAATGCAAGGTTGATGCATAATTTTTGGATGATTTATTGTGTATAACTGACCTAGTGTGAATCTTGTTGGATGTCTTATATTCATTATAGAATGGGTACACATAAAACATTTATCTTTGCATAGTACTCATATTGGAAGGATAATGTAATGGTGATATCATTCTTATTTCCATATTTATAGGTGATCTCATAATCATACCCCATTATTTTGGTGACCCATTTTTTTTGATATGGGGAGAAGACCCATTTTTTCAATAAATATTTAAGAATGTGATGATATTTTTGGACTAAATATAATAGTAGCCTAACATTTTTTGGCACCACATACTAAATTCATTATGATATCCATCATTTCCTTTTCATATGTTTAATGCATTATATTTTTCCCACTAAGGTCCTTATTGGTAAGGATAATGGGTCATTTGTATTGCATAAGGATGGAACTAATTTCATTGCAACAATAATAAAATTCAATGACAAAGGTCTTTGAAAAATATACCATTTCAAAAATAAGTGTAGTAAGAATTGGTTATTTCAATTGAGAAAAAACTTGTTTGACTATTATAGACCACATAAAAGTTTCTTTTTAGCATGGGCATCAATGGGGAGGAAATTGATCCATAATTGATGACAAATTTATAGTAGTTCTTGGTGAGATCCAAAAATCCATGAAGGATTTAGAGTGTCTTATATTTAGGCCATTTTTTATTTAATTTTTGTAGGTTCTACATTGACTAATATTGATAAAACAATTTTCCCTAAATAATCAAACTAATTTTTACCAAAAGATCATTTAGACAAATTTTCACATAGTTAGTGGTCCAAGAGAAGCCATGAGACCATGTCAATATGATGAAAATGGTATTATATTATATAGTTTTTATTTAAATGAGTATAATTTCAAATAAAATAAATTTGAATCTACATTAAAATGGGAAAAATATTTAATTCATCAAGATTTGAAATGTGGGTGTGGAATTGGTAAACCTATAGGGTATGACTAGGAGTACGTAGTGACCATCATGAGTGTAAAATGAAGTTTTGGGTATATATTTGTCTTATATGTGGATTTGTTGATAATGAGACTATAAATATATTTTTGAAAATAAGTTTGCACCATGAAGGTTCATTGATCACTATTATATGAAAATTTTCCTTTATAGTGATTTTTTTAGTTCCCTAAAATAGATGTAAAGTCTCCAAGATAGATATTTTTTAGACTAGATAAATATGATGAGAGTATGGGTTTGTGCTAATATGAATCATGTCTATTTGGGGTAGTTAATAAGGAGATGTGTTGAGTTTAATAAATAAAATTTGATAAATCATACCTTGTGAGCCTTTACTAAGGATCTTATATGTGCAGTTTGAAATTATGACATTAGTGGATCATAATAGGAGGCTCCTCAATGTGTACTATTATATGTTATCTTGTAATTACATTAAGAGTTTTAAAAGTCCCCAAAAATGGTTCCAAGAGTACACAACTATTGAGACCAAGGAACCACATCACATCCTCCTAGGCAAAAATAAAACATGTTTGATTTTATGTTGTGATCCCCATAGAAATCTAAACATTATGAAATTTTCATTTATAGGGTAATATTTTATTGTGGGAAATCATAAAATAAAAATTAGAGCACAAATGCATAAGACAATTGGCTTATTTTTTCAACTGAATATCAATGAAATTATGTGTACTATCAGAGTTAGTCAGCACATTGAGTGGAGGTTTATTAAAGTAATATTTTTCTCTCATATTTGAAGGAGTGGTTACCCCTACCAAGGCATACCTATTTTTTTTCCATGAGTTTTTGAGGTAGGGTTACTTATATTCTAGTTCTTCCTCTTGGGAATCTTGAGAATCCTCTCATTCCTTAATATCCATCATCAAGAAAATCCAACTATTGATGTGGGTTTTATGTATACTAGGGAATGTTATGAGGTAGCCTCTAACATTTTAGGATTAGTGAAGAAATATTCACTCCAAGACATGAGTTGTGGGTTATTGAGTTTTATTAAAAAAACTTGCTTGTGGAATAGTAGTGATCAAGGTAGTTGTTTACCTTAGATGGTTTGGATATAACATGGGTCTAAATCTAATTGAGATGGGTGGGTTGACGATGATTTTAACCTAAGGTGTGTATGCTCAAAAGACACTATAAGAAATGGTACATAGAGAATAAATTTTATGACTCAAACAATATGAAGCCTTTATAAATAAATTATTATTTATGTGGGTTTTATGCACACCATATAACCTTACGAGGTAGCCTTTAATGTTTTAGGATCAATGAAGAAAGATTAACTGCAACACATGAGTTATGAGGTATTGTGTTTTATAAATAATATGGTGGTGGAATAGTGGTGAGCAGAGTAGTTGTTTACCTTAGATGGTTTGTATATGACATGGATCTAGATCTCCTAAGGTGGGTAATTTCAAAATAAAGTGAAAAAATAAAGATGGGTAGGGCAAAGAACAAAGTTTGTGAATAAAATAAGATGAAATCTTTATAACATGGATTTTTAATGAGGGGTTGGATAAAAAATTAGGAACCAATGCTTGTTTCAAGTTACTATTAGCACATATACAGTCAAACATAGTTAAGAGTCTAAGGAAACAAGAAATGTTAATGCATATAATCAAAGGTTTTTACATGTGTGACATTACAATTAAACATTTACAAATTTAGATTATGATTATCTCATAACATCATTTAGATTAGATAAGTTAAAAAATATGAATAATTGTATCAAAAAAACATTCATGCATAGCTTAAAAACTAAGATACTAGATTGATGTAATTTCTTTTAAAACTCATAAACTTGGAGAAGAACAATATTTGCACTTGAAGACCAATTTTAGAACAATCCTCAAAATTTGCTATTAATCTTAATAACCAAAATTATTCTCCCTTTGTGATTGGGAGGATACAAATATATATAGGTATGGGGAGGGGATGGCTCATCCTACAATCAAAGTCTAAATTTACATCCCCAATAGAGAACGATGTGTCAAAATTCTTACATACCATGCATGTATGAAAAGTGTGTACATAAATAATATTTCTCAACCAAAATAGAATACATATATGATAATGAATTTATAACTACCAATCTCATATTATTTTAAACATGTAAATACATGCATATACTTAAGGTCACCCCTTTTCTCTCCTTGTGGAGTTGAATATAGTTCCTAACTTTTCCCTTGGGATCTCACTCTCTGAATTAGGCCACGTTCAAATTTTAATGAGTTCTAACCTTCCCAAATTGATTTAATTGTGCCCTCACTATAAATTAAAGTTTCCCAGTGCTTGGGGGGTCTTTTGATAATAGGCATGGTGTTTGAGATTGAGATCCTTATCTATACTATTATATAATTGGTATATAATCTCTTGTTATTCCACCCTTTCTAGAATGTATCATGGAAAAAACAAAGGGGGTGATCTTATTCCATCAATTATAATGATGGTAAAGTCTATGTATTACAAGTAATCTCCCATTTTACAAATGTTCTTTCTTAAATTTTTAGATATCCTAGGTATCTGAGTGCCATAAATAACCTAGTAGACTTTGTTGATAATAAATTTGGAGCATCAACTCAAGCAATGGTTATTAGGCCATACCTCTCCTGAAAGGAAGAATATTTTGTAAGGAAAGTTCTTCCCTGAGGTTGAAATGTAATAGGTCTTGGTATTTTGACCTTCACTCAATAGGTTGATGTGTAATCATTCCTTTTCAAGGGATCTTTTGATAAACTAGATATCTATAGTAGATTCAACTTAGACAATTAAAGAAAGGCTCAAAGGTTACCTAGTCAATACTCACAAGGATTAGCCTCAACTAGAAATCATAGATTCTTAATGCAAGCATAATAAGTTATTAATTGATCTCAAAAATAGATTTATCACATTCATATATTCAACAATGCTTTAATAGTGATAGATATAACTAAGCAATCAATATTAACATTCATATTATATTTATTTCACCCTATAATAACTCATAATCATAAATAAAAATAAAAATAAAATGAATAAAGAAATAAAAAGCATGCTGATATTGGAGATATTCCTTGCAATGTCTAATTGAGCACACCCATTTAACAATCAACCTTGGTTGAGTAAGGACTAGAAAAAATTCAACTTGAAGATGGTGTGAGAGTCTTGGAAAATAACTGGATAAGATGGAAATACCATGACTACCATATATATGCACATGAAATGGATTTAAACTCTTAATAGCCTTTCAAATATCAAGATATGTGATTTGATTAATAGTATCAAGTGACTACAATCATTCATGTGCCAAAAAAATATAGTATAATAGGCAGAATAAAATAAGAGGGAAATTTATGATAAGAAAGCAGGAAAAATGTTTGGTTGTCTATGTCTTTTTTACTATTCATAATGATCTAGGTAGGCAAAACTTCTTATAGTCCTCTAAAAATGCTAGCCTTGATAATGGTTCTAAAAAATTAATATATACACAAAGGGTGGCAAGCCCCTCCCTTGACTGCCATGCAACCCATTAATGAGGTAGTTGTAATATTCAATGTTGATTGGAGGAGGTAGTTATACATGGCCTAACTTTTAACTGAGGTAGAGGCATGCCCATGTTTTGGTTAAGGCCCATGCCAACATCCCTTGATTTATTGATTGATTGCTTTGGGATCCATCATTCCATTCAAGAATTGTCATCTATCACTATGTTATTAATTTAAATCTAACTCAAGATTCGACTTTACCACTACACAAGGACATTTCTAAACCTTCATCTTGTCTTATACTTCATTATCCTAGAGTTATGGGTTCAAACTCCATGATAATAATATATGTATGGATTAATAGCTCAGATTGAAATATTGACCCAACAATATCAAGTGTAAAATTCAATCATGAATCTTTCAAGAAAATTAAAGATAATAATGATATAATAGTTGAATCATGAATAAGGAAACCCATAATCAAATTAGACCAAATGTTAGAAATAAATGAATTATTTTTCCATTTAGATATAAACATTTAAATTTACTCAGATTTAAATTTAAAAATAGGCACTTCTATAAGTTTACTACATAGCCCAAGAAACCCCCTTAGAATAGTAATATGTCCCTAAGAAGTCTACTTAGCCTATAAAATTAAACATTTAATCAAATATCACTTTCCATAAGCCTTTTAGCAATCTCAACATTTAAGATTATTATCAAATTTAAGCTCTTTAATCACCATGTGGTACATCTTTATTGGCGTAGAAGCTCATGGTTTATGGTTTAATGATAGGTGGATGTCCATCAAGTTTAATCTTGATTGGAATGTTGATGTCACTGCCATCATGTCCTATAATTGAAAGGTCATTGAAAGGTGGTCTCTCCATGTTCTTCTACTAATTGATTGAGGGATTTGATGTAGGCTGACTATTTATGTCATGGGTAAGTTATATTTCACCACATGGCATCATCTCACTCACTAGAGCTCTGACATACTACTAGGTAGCATGGACCACGATGGGGTTGTGGAGTAGTAGGATTTTGCCATATTGTATCATCTCACTCACCTGTTTACCTAAGGCATATCAATTTTGAATGAAACCCTTTGGGCTAATGGGCTATTAGGATCATACCAAGTGGTATTATTTCACTTGTATGTTCTCTTAAATGACTTTTACCTTTATATACTTGATCAATATTAATGAGTCATCAATATCTTGACACTTAACATCTCATTGATCTACTTGAAAAGAGCTATGCTAACTAGATGAACTTCACATATTGGTGGAAAGAATCCATGTAGACCTAGGTAGAATCATTAAAAATGTGAATAGGTGTCAAAATTCACTTTATATAAGTGGGATCCATCAGGAATTTTGAGAGAGTGCCACATAGAACTGAGTTAGTCATAGGTACTTGTGAGCAAAAGATAAAAAATGCAACCAACATTATTTAAACCAAAATTTAATGGTTATAAATTTCATATTCAAATGGATAAGTATTTCAAATTAGAAAATGATTAAATAATTGGAATGAAATAAAACAACATAGAAACCTAGCCAAGGAAAGCCATATTTGAATAAAGTTATAGCCATTTTCAAAGCAACTCATGATCATTTTAATGAAATTAACTAAGGCAAAGATGAGAAAGAGTAAACTCTTAATCAATTTATAGCAATGTAGAATATAAATGGATCAAAGGAAAGGAAAATTTAATGAATTAAAACAAAATTTCTAAAGAAACCCTAACATAATTTGGCCTATCTTAAAGAAAGTAGCTTAGTTCAAATTAAAACTAGCATAAAAACTTAGCCAATTCATAATATAGATATTTATGCAACTTACTCTAAGAAATATAGATGCAAATCTTGGACTGGGAATTTTAATATGGAAAAACATTGAAAATAAACACATCCAAATACTTAAAACTTATCATCTAACAGATGTCCATTTGCAGAAATGCTAAAATAGGCAAACAACCAAAGCTCCAAGAAGAGGGTCCCCATTTTGGATTAAAATGAGGCATATTGTGTGAGAAACAACAAATGTAACCCCTGCTGGGAGATTCTTCTTAAGTTTCTCAAGAATCTAGAATCTTAAGTTCTTATACAAAAACAAACATTTGCTGTAATCAATTTCCCAAAATAAAATCAAAACATTAAGGCAATTGATTATGCTTCCACATATGACATAAAAAACTTTAATTATACCTAAATACCATCAATGTGTGATTTCATGTGGTCAATTTAGTTACTTATCAATCTCACTTAATAAATCAAATTCATCTAACTAATGAGCACTACTAAAAGGAGAAAGGATTTTGAAATTTGGGTGAGGTGAGGAATGGCATTGGAATTTATCTATTGCCAGCTAGGAATTCATATCCCTAACATAGATACCTATGGTCAATTTATAGGGCCTTACTCCACTACCAACTAGGATAAAAATCCTGTGGTATAGGTTTTCAAGATCACCATTTTAAGGAGAAAATGCATATTTTTCATTTTAGCTCATTTCCTTTTGAAAGAGATCTTTCTTTATTTTTATCGATTGAGGGTTAGGGACCAAACCATGGGTCAAGTCATAATTTGAAAGTGCATAGTCAATTAAATAAAATCTAAAAAAATTGGAGTTATCTTTCTCTTCATATATTTTTTTTTATTTGCATTTGATGATCTTGAGACAAGAAAAGAAGCCTTTCTAAATCAATAAATTCTATTATAAATCATAGACCTTCAGTATTTCAACCATATAAGGAAGACATATGAATTCATGAAAGTGATTAAATAATATTTTAAACATTTTTATGCTTAAGAATGCCATTGATGTCACTCAAAAACTATCCACTATGAAACACTCATTGATCGAGTAGGGGAACCCTCAGGTCAAAATAATTGGTTCAACTTAAAAGGAAAAACAATGAGGCTAAACCAAGCAAGGAAAAATAGAAAAATGGATAGGAAACATGAAATCAAACCTAAACTATGACAAGAGACATGAATAAAAATAAAAATAAATGAGGAATTAAATGATAAATTATTTACATGAGGGAGATTCCAAGCTCACTCATGATTGAAAGTAGTGCTTGAAGAACTACACATTAACAGGCAACATGACATTCTCATCAGTTAGACACCTTAGGTGGAAAGCATTCTCACCCAGTATTTTAGATATTTTCTATGGACCTAACTAAAAAGAATCAAATTTATCATGTTGTTCATTTTTTTGTGAGTCTTATCTTGGAGAAGGACTAGGTCAGAAATCTAGAAGGCTTTCATTTTGGCCCATTTATCAAACTAATATTTGACAACTCCTTAGTTTTTATTGAAATGTAACAAGGCTGAATCAAGTTTATCTTCTAGTTGGATCATGTTCAAGATTTGAGCCTCAATGTTTCCATTAGTCCCTAGATATTATCTCATGAATTACATGGTTGGGATTCTTAGATTAATAAGGAAATTAGGTTCTAGGCCATATATCAAATGATATGGGGAAGTACCAAAAAATATTTAACTTTTGTATTATTATACCATAATGTAAATTTATAAACATTATACCATTCCCAAGGGTTCTTTTCCAGGACCTTTTTGATGAAATACAACAAATTATTAATAGTTGACTTAGCTACCACATTACCTTATGAATAATAATTGGAAAAGAACTTAAGGATCACCTAGTTTTCATAGGTCCATTAAATAAATTTATGAGATGAGAAAGAAGGGCTATTATCACATACCAAATTAATAATCATCATAAAATTAGTGATGATATGTTCTTGTAAGAAATTAATTACCATATTAGTTGTGAAATCCTTGTAGACTTAAGCTTCAGTCAAATGGATGTAGTATTTAGTTGTTTTTAAGAAAAACTTGTGTACTATAGAGAATTTTACATTGATAGCAATGATAAAATCCAATCCCCATTTTTTGTATGGTTGGACTTCAAAAATTGAATGCAAAGTCATGGTAGGGTTATATTCTTTGTGTGTGGTAATTTGGTAGATATGACAACTATGAATGTGAGCATGAGCATATTTGACCACATGCAACCAATAATACCCTACCTTGAGTATCTGCTGAGTTATAACACTACTCGATTCATGTCCAGTTCCATATTTCTCATGGAAGTCTTTTATTACTCTATCCACTTGTTATTTATTTACGCATCTCAAATATATTCTTTCATGATTCTTCCTATTTAACACACATGATTTTATCATAAATTTGTTGCCTTTTAGGCATAAGGATCTCCTCTAAGTGCAACTCAAATGACTTGGGCATTATTTGTTCAATAATTAATAGACCACATATTTTTATAGTCATCATTAGTAATATTTTGCATTATGTATTGCTAAAAAACTATCTATGGGCCTACCTCATCCATGGCCATATTGAGTCCTTGACCTCTTATGATTTTCATTGGTTCGAGTTATAGATCAAACTCTTGAATAATGGTCATCCACTTACCCTTTCACTCACCCAACTCATTTTTCATTATCTTATATTTTATTACTTGGTTAGGGATAACTACAAACACCCTTTTGTGTAGGATGTAATGTCTAAACTTCTTGATTACTTTGATTAAGGTAAAATCATGTTTGTATATAGTTGAATACCTTAGTTCATCATTGTAGATAAGAGATGTCATGAATGAGATAGGTTTCTCATCTCCATATTCATTCTTATGCATTAATTACAACAACACTTGAGTGTTCAAAGGTGAACACATATATTTATAAGGGCCTTGTATAGTTGAGACTGGTTAACACCAGTGTATTTATAATTTGATTTCTTAATCTAAGAAAAATCCACTTATGTTTCAACTATCCATTCAATATTTCAATCCTTATTTATCATGTTATTTAATGATTATCTTTACAAAGCCCAAATTAAAATTCTTGATGAAGTTGATCTTGTCGTAGAATAACTTTATATTTTTTTACTACCAGGTAGTAGGATTTTCAAAATCACCTCAACCCTCTCTACTTCTATAGATATTACTTATTATTAGATGATGTGACCTAGTAACTTACCATATGTGACCCCAAATATGCACTTTTTTGAGTTGAAAGAGATTCCATGATCTCTGCACCTTTTCAAGACACACTCATGTCTTCCACATGGTCTTATCTATTCTTGGAAAAGATAACTATCTCATCAATGTATATCATAATACACTTACTAATGAGATCCTTGAATGTAATATCTAAGTCTTGTTGAAATATGGCACCCACATTAATTAGGATGGACAACATCATTTTATATGTTAATGTACCCCACTCAGTTTTAAATATTATCTTGATTGTGTCTTCATAATTGACCACTAAATGATTAGAGCCTAAGTAGCCATCTAGAAATGACATCATCTAAGAGTCATTAACTATCTATAAGACTTTATCTATTGAAGGCAATGGGTCATTACCTTTCTATAAGGCTTTGTTCAACTTTTATAAGTCCACACATAGTCTTATCTCTCCAAGTTTATTTCTATCTAGCACCAAATTATCCACCCATGTGGAGTGCCTAATATGGAAGATCATTATTACTTAGATCAATTTTTTTACTTCTTTGAATATCTATAGTTATATTATTAGATTTACTAAACTTTGCCTCAAATGGAATGGTCTTACTCCTAGCTTATGAGAGATGGTATATGTTAGAATAGAAGTGTTGAACACTTTTAAGTCCACATAGATCTACGGTATATCTCTAAAGTCCTTCAAGGTTTGAACAATGTCTTATTTTTATCCTTTGGTATATGTCATTCCTAGAAGCACTTTCTTTAATTAATTAGCATTTACTAGATTAGAATGCTAGTGTAACATACCTTTGGTAGGGGTTTTTTTTTAATTTTCACCCCAATAATCCATGTCAAATAGTTGTTGTAATGAGACCATGCCCTTGGGTATACTATTGTTTTTCAAATTTATGACCCCTTCCTTATCAATTCTAAAATTTTATATGATTTGTGATTCAAATACATGTGTGTTAATGATTAAGTTGATGATATGATCATCATCTTTGAACACCTAGATGTTCTTGATATTATAGAGAATAGAAGGAATAGAGACTAATTCCATCAAGAACCTTCTCAACTTGGAGTCAGATATAGGCTCTAGGGTACTCATAGCCATTTCCAATGTATCTATCATGTAATTAATTATATAAGGTAGTGTTTAAATATTGAATTCATCAAATTATTCTATTAAATTCCATACTTGATTATGGTATCTTGATAGATGTTTATCATTACAAGCATACTATATTTTAACTTACTTAACAACTAGTTCTAAATCACTAAGCACCTTAAGATTCTTAACTTTAATTTTTAGTGTGAATAAGAGACCATGAACCAATGCCTCATATTCAACCACATTATTCATACAACTCAATTTTAGGTAAAAATTAGCTATATATGATTTTCCTTGGGGATTGATAAGCTCCACGCCAACACCATACCCACTCATAGACTAAGAAACATCAAATTTTAGAAAGCAAAAGTGATTTTCAACTCTATGTGAAATATTATAATGAGTGGGTATTTCTAAAACATTTATTTATTCATTAAATTTTTCCATGTCAAGTGAACATAAATTTTGTTTCTTAGTAGATAGGGATACCCTAGACAAGTCCTTAGTGGAAGAGGTGAGTATGGAGTTGTCTTGAATAGTTTTTGTCTCATCAAAGGAGCTCATGAATTCCTTATCTTCACTCAGACAACTCTCATTAAGCTTGTTGGTTTTTAACTTAACCATTATCTATGTTGACATTAGTTACTGGAAACCCTTGTTTATATTTAATTTAGGTTGTTCTACCTCCTCACATATTGGAATAACACTAGAAAATCAAGGTAGCTCAAGGGTACAAAGGATATAATCCTCATCCATATGATCTAATTCATCATTTTATAAATATTATTTCATGGGAATAATGTTAGTGGAAGAGTTATTATAGGCCTCTACCTCACTTTTAAGTGTATACACTTGAACTCTCACTCTTTTTATAATACTTAATTTGTTTGTTGTATTTTATTATTATGTGAGTCATCTTAGGCTCACTCTAAATTATGATTTGATTAGGTATGCCATGCCATCACATCCACATGTGAGATAAGTTGGTTTCCATGTAACTATTTAATTTCTTCGACCAATTTCTACTTAGAATCATACTATAAGCAACATGTATATCCACTATCATAATGTCAATAAACTACTACACCCTAGGATTAGAGGTCAACTACATATGAATGTGATTTAACTTTTGAACAAATTTAACATCTAATTTGTCCAACTAAACAAATTTATTATTTGAATTTATAGGAGTCAAACCCAACTATTGGTAGATGGAATAAGGCATCACATTGTTAGAAGTACATGAATCCAACAATTTTTTATGTAAGATTTTACCAAAAAAATTGATCATTAGGAGGAAATGAGTGGTCTTAGTCTTTTGTTTATAAATTATAATTTGATCATTAGCTATCCTATTAGCATATTTTCCTTTAGTAATAAATAATTCTCTTAGTAACATGTCTTTTTAATTAGAAATTTGGAGAAAATCAAATAGTTTTATATTCGCCTTAGTTTTATTTAGGTCATCTATAATGCTATATCCATGTTTATCTTGTTTCATAGGTTTGTCAATTTATGGAGATGTAGAATTGTTTTTGGGTTGATAGAACATAGTAGGTCTTTTAAGTGAAAAAAGATTATTGATCTAGTTCTCATCATGTGGAACTTGGGTGTTGTTTGGAGGAGTAGACGTAGTCAACAAACTTTTGAACTTACTCCTTAACTAATAGTTATTTCCCCTTAGGAATTATTTAAATGCATGGACCTCATCTAAGTTATTTGCAAGTTCATTATCACTATAAAAATAAAAATCACAAGTCTTAGAGGCAAGGGTTGTATCATGATTGACTCTACCTTAGTTTGATCCATCATTTTTAGGGGTACACATTATCTAGATATTGTTCATCTCCTTTTGGAAGATGTTTGAGGCTAGTGGGAACTTGGTACAATCAAATTTAATGTTATTGGTTGTGTTTTATAACCTAAACTATGTGGGTAATGCCAAATTATCCAAGTTTACCATAATGGAAACATTATTGCTATTTATCTAATTATTATTGTCTATTGAGTTATATACACCTCCATTACTCAGCCTCATGTTCTATTGTCTATTTGTTATTTGGAAGTTGAAATTTATTTTGTGTGTGGGTTGGTTCATGTTTTGGTGAATGCTTTTAGCCACTTGCCAACATAGATTGACCAAGTCATTTATTAACCTTTGAACCACCTTCTAAAAAAATTTTACTTCAAGGCTTACACTGGTATTTTGTTAGTTTCACACTTGTACTTGTGGGTTACCCATAGGTGAAGTATAATTTATAAATTTAGGGATAATAGGGTGTGTTTGGTTGTTTAGAAATGATGGGATCACCTATTATTTACTAGTAAAAGTAACATATCTGCTAGTGTTAGGCATGGAAACAATGTTGTTATATGAAATGAGAACAAGTTGATTAATTTACTATGATAAAACATGATTCAAAGGCACATAAGGTTGATTGATAGGAATATAATTCATGGTCATGAAACTGTATATGTGATTTGAGATTGCATATAGGCCCCCTAGAAGTGGATTCATTAGTGGTGTAATATGCTAAAGATCCTAGTTGATCATCATAATTTGATTGTAATCACTCGGATGTACTAATGAAGGTAAATGGTGAACCTCATATCCATGTGGTACCATCATCTGCTCAATGCTAAAAAATAGACAAAGTCAAGGATAATAGTGTTTATGGGGTCCTCCTAATGAACATAAATGTCATTGAGTCTAAAGCCCCCAGGTAGGTTTGTATAGTGACCATATTTATTTAGGTGTATGGGTCTTTTAACCTTTTGTATAGCTTATGGGAGTGAAATTTGAATATGTTCATTAGTTCATTTGAATCTCTATGGGCCATGTTGAAATGATGATATAGGATAGTTAGGCCAATGGGAAAATTAAAGTGATTTACAAACATAGTTTCAAGATCATTCTAATAAGCAACATATCCATTTGGTAAACTGAGGTGCTAAACACAAGTAACCTCTCTCAAGGAATAAGAAAAAAAGAAGTAAGGGACCTCCTCATGTTGAATTTACATTTGGATCAAGACATCCTTAAATGATTGAATATATTCCTTGAAAGTCTAAATCACATTGGGTGTGTGTTTCAATCAAAACTTGTCAGGATTTTCTAGTAAGTCATGAGTAGGCACTGGAAAGTTCATAGAGTAGCCTTCAAACAACTGGTCAAGATTAGCCACCATCAAAATATGTTGGGGAATTAAAAAAGGGTTCACCAAAGGAGTTGTCATAGTTTTTAGTGAATTACAAAATAATTGGATAGGATTATGTTTATCTTTTCCTTTATTATCTTTTCATTTCGATATCCTATATTCAATAAATTCCAAGATCTTGAATCCATCCCCAATATAACTAGATAGAGTGTTTATCCTTATACTTTCCAACTTAAGGGATAATTTAGCCTAGTGGAATTAGAGGTTTCTCAAAAATGTCTAATTTCAAAGTTGGATATGATTCAACTTATATATATTGGCCCTCCTTCTAGAACCAATATGTTGATGGTGATTTTGACATGTCAACTCAAGAAAGGGTTGTTAGGCCCATACCTCTCTTTAAAATAATAAGATACCATAAGGAGAACACTTCCCTAAGGTCTAAGTGTACCAGGTCTTAGTATGTTAACCTTCACTTAATAGGTTGATGTGTAACCATTTATTTTCAAGGGGCCTTTTCATAAACTAGATCTCTATGGTAGCTTCAACTCAGATAATTAAGTAAAGGGTACAAGGTTCCCTTTTCAATACTCATATGGATTAGCCTCAACTAAAAATCATGGATTATTAATGAAATAAGAATAACCAATTAATTAATCTCCCAATTAGACTTATCACATTCATATATTCAATAATGCTTCAATAGTGATAAATAGAACTAAGTAATCAACATTAGCATGCATATTAGGATTGATTTCACCCTAGAATAACTCATCATCATAAATAAAAAGGAAAATAATAGGGATAAATAGATATAAATCCTGATGATATTGGAGATATTCATTACAATTTTTAATTGAGCACACCCATTTAAAACCAATCCTTGGTTGAGCTAGGCCTAGCACAACTTCAAATTGAGGATGGTGTGAGAGTCTAGGAAATTGAATAGATAAGATGAAAATACCATTACTACCATATATATGTGTAGAAAATGTATTTGATCTCTTAAAAACCTTTTAAATATCAATATATGTGATCTGATTAATAGTATCAAGTGATTACAATCATTCATGTGCCAAAAACTACACTATAACAACTAGACTAAAATATGAGAAGGGAGAGATTATCCTAAGAAAATATGAAAAATGTCTATTTATCTATCTCTATTAAAATTCATAAGGAGATAGGTAGGTGTAGCATCCTTTAATCCTAAAAACATGGTAGCATTGAGAATGACTCTCTCTCTCTCTCTCTCTATATATATATATATATATATATATATATATAGACACACAAACATAAACTAATAGTGGAGATCCCTTCCCTTGACTGCCAACACAACCCACTCATAGGGAAGTTAGAAATATTCAATTTTAATTAGAGAAGTTGGATAGATGTGGCTTTACTTTTGATTAAGGTATAGGTGTACCCATGCTTTAGTTAAATCCCCTACCGACTTCCCTTGATTTGTTAGCTAATTTCCTCAAGATCCATCATTTCATTTATGAATTTCCATCTATCACTATGTCATTAATTTAAAGCAACCTCATGAGTCCACTTCACCATTGTACAAGGACTTTTCCCAAACTGCCTCTTGTATTATACCTTTTTATGCTCAAATTTTGAAAGGAATATTTTAGATAATGGACTTATGTCCCTAAATTGGATAGGAGATAATATTTGAAAATGAATAGTTTTTGGGTTTTGCATAAGTTACATGAAAAGAGTATGGTAAACATTTGGGTCTATTACCCATTTATTATATTAGAGATAATTTAAAATTATAAAATTTTATATAATGTATGTGTATTATTGATATTTATTTTTCATTTGGACTATAGATAAGTCCAAATTATCTTAAATAGTCCCTATGGGTTTAGACTCCCTAATAATGACACACATCTAGATTAACATCTCATATTGAAAAATTGACCTTGTAAGATCAAGTGCAAAATTCAATCATGAATCTCTTGAGGAAATGACAAGGTAATAGCAATAAAAAAAAATTAATCATGAATAAAGAAGTCCATAATTAACTTATACCAAATATGAGAAATAACCAAATGATTTTACCATATAGATATAAGCACTCACAGTTAGATTCAAATCTAAATATAGGCCCTTCTATAATTGTAAAAAACATTAGTGAAACCTAAGCACCCCCCTTAAAATAACATAATGTCCCTAAGAATTCTACTTACCCTACTAGAATTGAACATTTAATCTGATATCACTTTCTATGAGCATTATTGAAGTCTCATCATCTAGGACTACCATCAAATTTAAGGTATTTAAGTGACATGTGGTACGTATTATTGGTTTAGAGGCTTAGGGTTTATGGTATAGTGACAGGTGGATGCCAATAAAATTTAAGCTCAACATGAATGCTAATATCCCTGATAGCATGTCCTATACTTGTAGGGTTAATTCTACATGATTGTTCCACATTATTCTATTGCTCAAATGAGGGATTTGATGTAGGCTGATTGTTTACATTAATGTAGAATATATATGGATTGAGTGAACGGTTAATTTAATGAGATAAAACCACATTTTTTAAAAGAACCTTAACAAAATTTAGCTTATCTTAAAGAAAAAAACTAAGTTAAAATTGAAAAATAACATAAACACTTATCTAGAAATTTATCACATGGAGATATTTGTTTATTTTTAATAATCAATACATACCGAGTTTTGAGTGTTCTCTTGTTTGTAAAACTGGAAGGACCAAGATGCTCCTTTAAAGGTCATGGCTAAGCTAGGATAGTCGTGCCCTAGCCTATTCAAAGTAGTGGGTCGGTGTGCATAGGTGTAGTTAGGGGGAGTGAGGGAGTGGTAAAGGGTTGAGGCATTGGGTAGCGGCATCATAGAGTCACGCTGAACCAAGGAGGGTGTGATCATGGCTCAACAAGGGCCTTTAAAAACTACACTTGGAAAAAGTTTTAGTGTAGCTATGGGCATGAACAGGTAGGAGTAGCAAGGTAAAATAGTAGGTTAGGAGTTTTCTTCCCAAAATCTAGGAGCAATGGAATGGAGCTTGCCCGAGGGATCTAGGATTATGAATATTAATGGTTGCCTGGAGAAATGTAAGGAATGACCTAAACTGGTAATTCCTTTCGATATGATTTCAGAGGATGTGGAATATTATTCCAAGCATTCTTTATATTACAAGTTTTTGGGTCTGAAAGTTTCCATTCAATTTTTGGAGGGTTGGGCCAAGAGAGTGTGGGACCCAGAGGGATAAATGGAGGTCACATTATTGGCAAATAAATACTTCATGGTCACATTTATATACATGGCTGATCGCAATAGGGTTTTTGAGGGAGGGCCATACTTTTACAATCAAGTCAGACTTTTTGTTAAACCTTGGCATGCTAGATTTTATCTTTTGAGGAATTACCAACTTGGGTTCTGGTATGGGTTAGTCTCCCCAGACTTCCTATTGAATGTTGTCTTGAGGATGTTCTCCTGATGTTAGCTTTGACACTTGGAAGGCCAGTGGGGTCTTTAACTCAGACTTTAGCTAAGAAAGTCATGACTTTTGCCTGAATTTGTGTGGAAATTGATTTGAGCAAACCACTGCCTGATGCGCTGGAGATGAGTGTGGGTTCATACTCTTAGGTGCAATAATTAGACTATGAGACCCTTCCCTTCAAGTGTCACCTTTGCCATGAGTATGGACACCTAGTGCACATATGTCTAAAGGCTAAGCCAATGGAGCAACATCCCTAAATGCCACCTAGCAACATTCCCAATGCTGATAAAGGGAAGAAATTGGGGGTTGGGGAGAGCAGGGATGCTGAAGGTTTTGTACAAGTGAAAGCTCGAAGCCATAACAAGGGCCAGAAGAGGACCCTTAGGGAGAGGTAGGAGGATGACTCTTTCAACAAGTTTGAAATCTTGGATGGATTGGGTTAGCAAGAAGTAATTCTAGGATTAATGAGTGTCGAGTAGTTTATGGGAGGTTCAGTACCAAGGATTAATTTAGCCAATCTTTCAGTCATTCTTCAGGAAGAGTCAGCCTTACCCATGGCTATTGAGGGGCAGACAGAGGAATTTTGGGGGGGGTGGTGATAGATAGGGACCTAGAATAGAATGGAGAGGACTTGTACCCTTTGGTAAGGGTTGTGGGGATAGAAGTAGATAAGAAAGGAAAATCTTCTCCTCACCTGGGTATTCTCTAGAGGGAGGGAATGAAAGGGACGTCAGAAAAAAGTACTAAAGTGGGGTGCAAGAAGGACACAGATAGACTCAAGATGATTGGGGAGGCCTTGGTGGAGTCTAGTGTAGTTAAGACCTTAGACTTGCACTTCTTAAATTCTCTAAAATGATCATTATCTCATGGAATGTAAGGGGACTGAACAGTGGCCCCAAATAAAAGCCTGTTAGGAAATTAGTTAGATGTCAAGTACCTGATATTCTCTTTCTTCAAGAAATGAAAGTTTCTATGGATGATATGAGGAATATTGCACCTAAGTTATGGAGGTATAGTTCATGGCAGTGTACTGGAGCTCATGGATCTTTGGGGGGCATGGCTTATTTCTAAAATCTATGCAACATCCAACTTGTGTCCTAGATTTCCTTTAAATCCTCTTTATCTATGGTGGCTTCTTGTATTGAGTCAGGTGAATCAGTCATTTTTTCCAATGTTTATGCTCCTTCATATTTCCAAGGTAAACTTCTTGTTTGGAAAAACATCCACTTTCTTCATCAATTATTTCCCTATTTGCCTTGGATTGTGGCGAGAGACTTTAATGCTATTCTTGATTTAACAGAGAAGAGAGGAGGTAATGCACAACTGGACCCTTCTTCTCTCCTACTCTAGGATAATATTGAGGCACTCAATTTAGTGGATATCAAGCTAGTTAATGGATGCTTTACCTAGAATAATCGAAGAGTGGGGGACAGGTGCATTGCGGAGTGTATAGATAGATTCATGACCTCTTGTTATTGGGTGGGGGATTCATGGTCTTCCTACCTTGAGATTCTTGATTAGAGGGGATCAAACCACTAGCCAATAAAATTGGTCATTTCTTCTACCCGTGAGCCTCTAAAGGTGCCTTTTAAGTTCCAGCTTATGTGGTTCAGGGACCCAGACTTGTTTGGACGAGTGGTGGATTGGTGGAGGAGGGGTAGGCCTACTATTAGAATAGCAATGTATAATTTTGTTAAGCTTCTCCATTTCGTCAAGTACTAGCTCAAAAAGTGGAACTGACAAAGTTTTGGGAACATTTTCCAAGAGAAAAATGAGGAGCAGATGGAGCTAAATGTCATTACCAAAACCATTCAGGATGAGGGAATGACTGAGTTTTTGTTGTGGGAGGAAGCTAGGGCCTTAAAAGCTCTGGAGGAATGGGAACTAAGGGAGGAAATATTTTAGAAACAAAAGGCCCAGATCAAATGGCTTAGAGAAGGGGATAAGAACACAACCGTCTTCTTTAATTTAGTTTAATCTAGATAGCATGGCATGGGGATTACTTCTTTGGTTTTGGATAGCGGGGAGTCTATTTCTTCTATGTAGGGTTTCATTAATGAGGCAATGCAGTATTTTTCTTTGTTATTCAAGGAGGAAGCACAAGGGGACTTGACTGATGAGGTCCAGATCCTGTCTTGTATTCCCTCTTTGGTGACTAGGGATATGAATGAGCATTTGATGAGGGATATATCCTTGAAGGAGTTAAGGAGGATAGTCTTTATGATGCAAAAAGGAAAGGTGCCTAGTCTAGATGGCTTCTCGATTGAGTTCTTCTAAGAATTTTGAGAAATTATTAAATTTGACCTCCTGGCTGTTGTTCAAGAATCCCAGAGGAACAAGCAAATGCTTTAAGATTTGAATTCCACCTTCCTGGCTCTCATTCCTAAGGGTGTAAGGGCTAATAGACTGAGTCTTTTTAGGCCCATTTCTCTCTGTAATGTTGCTTATAAAATTATTTCTAAGCTGATCACTGAGAGGTTAAAAAAGTGGCTGCCTATGCTTATCTCAGAGGAGCAAGGTAGCTTTGTAGAGGGCAGACAGATTTTGGATGGGGTGGTGATGGCTACTGAGACTATACATTCCATGACCCAGTCCAATGAGAAAGCAATGTTTATCAAGCTGGGTATGTCAAAGGCCTATGATAGAGTTTGGTGGTCCTTCCTCCAGAAGGTCTTGGGTGCCTTTGGTTTTGTAGAGGATTGGATTCATTGGGTTTTGAGTTATGTGAACTTGACTTCATTTTTAGTTCTGATTAATGGTGAGCACTCTAGTCTCTTTACGGCTTCTCATAGATTGAGGCAAGGTGACCCTCTTTCTCCTTACTTGTTTCTTCTATTGGTGGAAGGCTTGGGTGGATTGATTAAAATAAATGTGGGTGATGGTGCTATTCAAGGTTGGTAGTGGGGAGAGGAAATCCCCGTACAATCCCATCTCTAATTTGTGGATGATGTGGCTTTGATGGGTAGGGCTGCTATTAGGGAGGTGTCTAACATATGGAAGAGCTTAGGTGTTTACCTTGTTGCCTCTAGATAGGTAATTAATGAGGGAAAATCATCTATTTTTTTCTTTAACACTCCTCTAGCCATATAGCGAAGAGTGGCTATTATCCTTAGGTTCCAATATGGGAGTCTCCCATTGATTTATCTTAGGATTCCTATCTCTATTGGTTGGCTGGCTAAGGAGTCATGGCAGGTGATCCTAGACAAATTCTACGACAAGGTGAATCATTGGACCCACCATTGGTTATCCTTTGTAGGTTAGGTTTAATTGATTCAATAAGTGGTGCAGGTTCTTCCTATCTATAGGTGTATGATCCAGGTGGCACTAATGAGCTTTGTTAAGGACTTGGACTCCTTAAAAAGACAATTTTTATGGGCTAGGAATTTATATTCAACCAAGTGGAGCCTAATTAAGTGAGAGACAGTTTACAGCCCAAAGAGGTTTGGTGGGCTGAGATTACAGTAGTCTATGCTATCTGGTACTACTTTGGCTGCCAAACTATACTAGCGTTGGTGCGTGGAGCAAGATCAATTGTGGGCTAGAGTGTTTTCCCACAAGTATTTTTTTGGGATTCCCAGGAGGGATATTCCATGGTATGATTTGGTTGGTAAAGGCTCAGTGATTTGGGTGACTCTCAAGAAAGGATCCATGTTGATTAAGAGGGGTCTTTTCTAGATATGCAAGAGTGGGGTGGAGGTCCAATTTTGACATGACTCATGGGATGGTTTCCCTCCTATAATTAGCCAATATCCTTAGCTGAGTACTCTGGCCTAGAGGTTTTGTGAAGCTAGCTGGAAAAGGGTGTGCGACTTTAAATCCCTTTCCTTTTAGGGGCAGGTGGTGGTTGCCAGATGGAAATCCCCAAAAGAGTGGTTGATTCTTAGTTTGGAGGCAGAGTGCATGGACCTACAGAATATTCTATCCTAACATAGTTGTAATGCACTTGTGGATAGTGATGTGTTAGCCTAGTCCCTGAACCCCAAGGGGAAGTATACAGTGTCTTATGGCTATCAAGAGTTGATTTCCCAGTAGTATGAGGATAGAGGGGATGTTCAGTGGTGGAAGAAAGTTTGGAATGGTTTCTCATGGCCAAAGTGTAACTATTTTACATGGACTTTAGTGTGAAACAGATGTTTGACATGGGATAATATTCAAAAGTAGGGATTTATTGGTCCTTTTAGGTGTGTGCTCTGTAATAGAGAGGAAGAAGACTCCTCCCACATTTTCTTTTGATGTCCCTTCACTCTTCAATTGTGGCACTTTTGGTGGGATGCATGGTAGTGCCAATGCATCCACATTGTCTCTTTGGCAAATTTTTGGTCTAGAGTGGGTTGTCCCCCTTCTTTGACTTCCTTCTTGTAGGATGCATGGTACGCTGGCCCTATTTTCTTGCTCTGGCAAGTTTGGCTTGAAGAAACCAAAGGATTTTTAAGGGGGGAAAATTGGCGACTCAGTAGGTCTGGAGTAGAATTAAGGGAATGATCCAGGAATCTATTGTAGTGAAGAGTGAGGTTATGCTGCCATTGAAGAAAGGGGACACTGAGGTGCTGGAATGATTTAACATAAGAGAGTTATCTCCAATCTTAGCTTGTGTCAGATGTGGCACATAGGGGTAGCAGAAAGTTCAATAATTGGGGAAGTGGATGCCTCCACTTGTTGGGCTTTTGAAAATTAATACAAATGGGTCATCCAGGGGCAACCCAGGGGTGGTTGGGATTGGAGGGATTGCTAGGGATTTTTCAAGATCTATGGTTTTTATTTTCTTGGCATATCAAGGAGTGCAGATAGTTAATAAGATGGAAGGTTTGGCTGTCCTATATGCTTTGAGGAGAGCTTATGCTTTGGGTTGGAGGAGGGTGATCTATGAAGCTAATTCTCAGGTCCTGATTAACTTGATCCTAGAAAGGAAAATTTATGATGTGAGCTGGCAGTTGGCCATGATAGTGCAGTAGATTTTACAAGTGAGTTCTTGCATGGAGTCGGTATCCTATGCCCACATTCCATGGGAGTGGAATAGGGCAACTGATTGTTTGGTGAAATGGGCATCAGAAGAGGGAAAAGGATGCAAGGCAAATGAATGGGAGCAATTGCCTGGTGATTTACGTTAGGAACTGGAACCCATTCTTGCTGGAGATATTGGTGGAGTTGAGGTTTGAGGTTGTTGTTTTTGGTTTGATTGTCTTGTGGGCTGTTTGGATGCTTTTGTAATCTGATGTTTTAAGTTTAATAAAGATTTTACCCCTTTTAAAAAAAATCATAAACACTTATCCTATTCATACTATAGATATTCAAGAAACTTACTCTAACAACTCTAGATACAAATCCTTGACTAAGAGTTTTAATGTTGAAAAACATTGAAAATAAACATGTTTAGTCACTTGAAACTTATCATCTAGTAGATGGCCATTTGCATAAATTCCCAAAAAGCAAAACTACCAAAGTTATAAGAAGAGGGTCCCTATTTTGGGTGAAAATGGGGTGTGTCTTGTGATAAATAATAGACTTGAGGATAAATGTCCTCAAAATCTTTGGTAATCTCATTTTTTAATCTAAAAATAAATAAGAGAGAATAGTCTTCACAAATTATGTTACCCAAGTACTTAGTGAATGGTTCCTATAGTTCCCCATGAGCTATGTGGATTGTCCCAATGACTACATCCAATAGATATGACATCATGTAAAAAATTTCATCATTTGACCTTTGTTCATGTCTAAACATCTATGCCTTCAGTATGCCTGATAATTTCCCCTAGGGATATTATTTTGTATGAATTCATGATAATGTCTAATAATGGTTCAAAATCCACCTGCATGTAAGTGATGTTGCTGAAGCTATGAAACCTATTCATAAGGTCCATATCTACCATAATACCAAGCCTAGACATGATTATGATATTGGACGAAATGCCTCCCTTGGGAATCAACATCTTTCCCTTTAATAACCATTGTTTCAATTTACCCTCTATAATGTTGTCCTGTAGACATACATTAGCTAAGACTTGGTTATAGGAAATTTTGAGCACTAGAAGCTAGAGGTACCTCTCAAATTCCCATCCCAAAACATATGAAACTACATTCTTTAATTTCCTAATATACAAATAATCCATAAAACAAGTTACATTAAAGAATAAATTATGAAGTAAATCTATGTAGGGTATTACCTCTGGATTTACAACTATGTTGTGTATCCTTGTGTTCTTAATTGGAAATAAATCATCAATGTACGAATTATCCTCTTGGGATAGATGATCTTATGAGGAGTATGGCACAATGGACTTCACTACATTATAGATAGTTGAGTAGTAGAACTTGAAATCTAGGGCACTTTTATCGAATACCATGTCTGTGTACTCGATGATCCCAATAATGGATCATATAAAAGGGGCCTAGACATGATATGGTCTTGGAGAAGTCATTTTATAAATCTAAGTCTATGTATATCCTTTGCAAACTATCTAAACACTCTTTCAAATTTACTATTAAAAATTATGGCTTTTGGTTGCTTGAGAGCTCATAATTACAAAGTTTAAATTATAAATTAATGGCGAAATGACTTATCTTTTCTTGAATTTTCCATATATTGCCAAATATTGAGTTTTGAATACATAATTCATATGACATCAATGTGAATAATGAATTTTGATTCTATTCGCATTTGGATTTAAATTTTCTAGTCAGCTTTGGCAAGTTATTAGTTACCATATGAAAATTTTCTATCAACTCTATGTGCACAATCATCTCTTTAATACAAAATTTGATCTATCACTTAGCATCCCTTAGCTATAAAAATCATTTATTTTTATTTTTTCCATGTATATCCTTGATCATGGCACTTGTATTTATCTCATTTTCCAAGGGTCTTTAGACTTATGAGCTTGATTTATATGCTCTATGGGCTACATGTTAATGGGACTGAGCAACCTATCTTTATCTCAGAGCTCAAATCTCTTGTAAATTTTAGTTATGATTTTACTTTTTAGGTTCTAGGTCCATGGGATTACACTATCAAGTATGATCTCAGGGCTCTGTGGACTTAGAAGACATAGGGTTATGGGGTTTTAGGGACATTGACTTGGTATTTCTCTAGGGGTGTTACAAGTGAATGGGATTGTGCCACCTATCTTGATATCAAAGCTCTAAGAACTCAGAAGACTTAGGGATATAGGGATGATGGGGTCATTTAATTTTTTTTTAAATTCCAAGTTCTAAATTTATGGTATTATGCCAAATGTCATGATATTGGAGTTATGGGAGCTCAAAAGAATTAAAATATTTTATGAAGTGAACTTTGTCTTAATTTAACTTGACCTTGCCACATGGATGGCCTATAATGACCTAGATACCTCATAGGTATGGAAATTTTGTCAAATAATGATGAGATTTTATTAACATGATGATGCCATATATCAAGGTCTTAGGGCTCCATGCAATCTAGAATTGGAAGGTTAGAAATTATATAAAGGTCAAAGGGTTGAGGATGAATGTGATCCTGCCAACTATCCTAATCTTAGAGACTCATGGCCTCAAAAGACTTAGCAATTTAGGGGATTTAAGAAATATAATTTTACAGTATTTAAAATAGTCCTAAATAAACATGAAAATCATTGAAATAATAAGATGAAATGCATTAGGCCCATTAGTTAATAAAATCATGAAGTCAATTTTGGGAGAGTTTATGAAAATTGAAGGTTAAAATAAATCACAATGAATGCCCAACCTCTAATTTTCATAATTTTTGAATTCTTTACCTTTCAAATTTGAGGGATAACTTAAACTTATGCATATTATAATCAATATCATGGATATCTTAGGGTTATTGGATTTTTAATAATGATCTTCAAATAATAGCAGGTACTTAATTGAATTTTGAAAATGGGTGTGGGTGTGTTAGGACACAACAAATGGTGACTCAATGGGGAAATATTCCTAAGTATTTGAGAACTTAGAATCTCAATAATACATTATAAAAAAGTTTAATTCTAATAAGAAATTCATAAGTAAACCAGTCCTCTAAAATAGACTCATCCTTCTCGAAGCAACATACTAACCCTTTTCATTCCCATGATATAGGTGTGTGATTTTGTGAAATTAATTTTCCCCTTGTTATAAGTGTTTTAAGAAAGGCACGAATAACCATTGTAGTATTTGTTTGGATTTTAAATTTTTCAAGAAAATAGTAATGCCTAGGCATTACTCTACTACCATTTATTCATCCATAGCCTCAATAGAGATACCTCTAATTCCAATATAAGCCTTGTTATGTTTCTAGTTGGGCATCCCTACTCTTGATATAGATTACTTGAACCACCCTTATTCCATAAGTTTGCATGGCTGATTTATTATTGATAACATATATCAAAATGGTTATAAATCACCATTTGTTGTTGATCCATAAACTACACTGATAAACTCAAAGTGAAATTTTAAGTATGAATACTAAATTTCTCAACTTATAAGATGTTGGAATGATTAAATCTGATTTAAAATCTGATCCAAAAACAAGTTTAAAAATTGAAATAAAGGTGCATTGATAGATCACATCAAATATCCATTGAAACTGTCAAATTTTTCAAATTCTTGATTTTATCCAATTTCTCATAAATGATCAATTCATTAAATTTTTCATTCTGATTAAAAAATCTGAATTTATAATTTGAATAATAACTAAAATTGAAATGCAAAAAAATGAATCTAAAGTTCAAAACACAAAAATTGTTTATGGGGTTAAGAATTCCTACGTCCCTGGGTTCTTATCAAATTGATCCATTAATTGTTGCTAAATTTTCAAGCCAAAATAATACTTACAAAAAAAAAAGATCATATCTCTCTACAATAATAGTGATCAGACCTTCAAAAGACCTTGGCTGACTCAGCACGTCCTTCACCTTCCTGAATCACACGCAGAGGCTTCTCCAAATCAAAATTGGTAACTTCTGTAGCTGAAAAAGACATCAATTCTCCAAAATGGGAAAATGAATATACTGTATAGAGCGTATCAAAATTCTAAACAACTTTGTAGTTTACTCAAAGCTCTGGTTTGGCCTCTAAGGGCTCCAAAATGACTGAATATAACAAACTAATTTATATTTTCCCAAACACAGTCAACCAGAAGCTTCCCTTTAAATACAAGTTCACTCCTCTTAAGTCACTTAGAATTCCATGGCATAAGTGGTCAAAGCTTATCACTTTTACATGGGAGGTCTGAGGTTCAATACTTATCCCTTCCTTATAGGGCATGCTTAAGCTTATCCTTTATCCCACATGTGTGGGTTGAGTAGTTTAAACAAGGCTCAAAATAGCCTTTGAGCACCATTTCTAGCATGGGTTTATCCCACATGCATTGCTCCATGATAGAACAAGGATTTACATAGCCTTCAACTGCCCACCTATCTCATGGCTTTAGCCACATAGCTTCTTAGACTCAAGATTGCCACCTTGCTCCAGCTTCAGCCTACGAACTCCTTTGAACTCGCCACATGGCTCGGTCAACTAGCTTATCTCATGCTTAGTCACTTAACTCGATGTGGCATGTTGATGACATGGCATGTTAATGACATGGCATGTCATCAAACCACTTTTTTTCAAACCTTTCAATCTACCAAGTGTCGACCTCTGATAGGGCCAAAATGTCGAAACAACCTCGAAACACGTGCCACATGTCGCAAGTGACATTTTTTGACCAATCTTCAAATGGCCATAACAGGAGCTCCCGAACTCGGATTTACATTCCAAAAAATGTGTCAAAAATCTCTCACAGAGCTCTATAGTGTGAAATTGGTTTCATCATGATTTGAAAACTTTTTCTAGAATGAACTTCGGATCAGTTATGTGTATTCATAAGAAAAATTATATTAGTCAATAAATCACTACTAGTTTGCATCAATTTCAATGTTTATTATCTCCCATCTAAGTTTTAACATAAAATAGTGTAGTTGATGTTTTGGAAATGAGAAGCCTTTATAAAATTTTCATGAGTATATCAAACTAAATCTAAAAGGGCTAATGAATTCCGTCAATATAGGTAGAACTTAATTTATTCATAACACACACCTCAATCAAAAAACCTCAAACACTACCAAAACAAGTCCTTGATTTCCAATTGTGCTTCATTTTAAAATGTTCTCTTATTTTTGGCAATTTTTTTATAATTAAAACATATTAAATTAGTTAGGTTGTTCGATAATTTTAATAAAACTAATCTACAAGCATAACAATTAATCTACCAAAAAAAAATATAGACAATAGGAAAAATTAATCTAAAAAAGAAAGATTAACCTAACAAGTAGTAAATCTATTATAATACTGCATCTATGTGTTTGATTACAATCATTCAAAATCATCTCCAATTGGAGCAGCCATGAAATAATATTTCAAGAACTATCCATTGACTAGAAAATCAAGGTACTTACATTGGAGGTCCTTCAAGTGGAAGGCATTGTTACCTAGAATTTTAGATATATGATATGGGTCAATCCATAAAGGATTGAATTTATAATGTTGTACATTCTTTTCATATCATTTATCCCATAAAATCAATGAGTTTGAAATCCTAAAATCCTTGATTTTAGACTTTTTATCAAACCATATTTTGACAATGTCTTGGTGTATGTTGAATATGTATAGTGTTTCGATTCATGCTTCAGTTTAGACTCAATTATTTCATCCTCTCCCATGTACTCTTGTATAAATTGGTACATTATTAATTTATGAGTGATAGGGAAAATTGAATGTTGTCTATATACTAGCAATAAAAATTAAGCCTTGAGAGATTGCTTATGTCTTATTCTATCTACCCATAGTGGATACTTTAGTAACATGTGCCATTATTTTAGTTTATCTTGTGTTTCCTTATTGATGGCATACATCATATTATTATTGGTAGATTCAACCACTAAATTCCCTTATGGATAGTAATTTGAATAGAACTTGATGGTAATTTGGTTATTATAAGCCCACTCAGTAAATTTAGTAGATTAGAAAGATGGACTATTATCATAGACTAAGAAGATTAGAGTACCAAACCTAGTCAATATATTCTCTTTCAAAAACTTGATAACATTGAGTGATATAGAATTCTTAGTGGCCACAACTTATGTCTATCTAGTGTAATAATTCATGGTTATTAGAATGAATTTATGCCTTGATAAAAAAATTAGATTGATCATCCCAATGAGCTCAATAACCCACTGATAAAAAGGGTATCTTTCAATGACTGGTTGTAGAGGCATGGCAATATGGACTTCCATTTTTCCAAAAACCTAGTACTATGGTAGATCCTAACATGGTTGTGGGACTTTGAAAATAGTAGGACAATAGTATCCCATTCATAATATTTTATTATCTATTACATTTCATGAGGGATGTTCATTGCCAATCTTTTGGTGTATATTATTCAATATGTCTACAACTTCATCTTTCAAAGCATGTGTCAAGTAGATGTCTTCATAGTTTTTATGGTATAACATTCCCATTTTTATCATATAATGGGTTGATTTGATCCTAAGGGATCACCTGCGATCTATATTTATCCAAATGGAACATATACTTATGAGTATTTAATGGATGATGTGGGCATACCATTCACCACTAGCCACCTGAGTCTCATTTATCTGTTTACCACATATGTGTGGATTAGTCTCAGTCATGAGATGAATAATTCCTTAGAATTGTACCATCCTAGCTAGTCTGAGTTCAAGATCAAACTCGTATAACATTTTCATACAATTACCTCTTCTTTCACCCAATTCATAATGTCCAAGTGTAATCTTGACAACTAGGTATAGGATGATGACATGTGTTTTATTTCCTAGAATATAATGCCTAAACATATTCACAACTTTGATTAATGCATATATCTATTTATCTATCATTGAATAATTTAAATCTACATATTTCAAGCTAGTATTCATGAAAGCAATTATATGTTCATTTACATCTACCTTTTTTGTGATAACATCTACTATAGTGTGCTTTGAAACAAATGAATAAAGGAAGAAGTCTCTAGTGACATCTTGGTTGATTAGAAATGGATATTAAACAATGGAAATTTTGATATATTGGAAAGATTTATTGGATTATGTTGTTTAATCTATCTTATCATCATAAATTCACAAGTCATTCAATGGTTAGAAAATCTCTACAAACCCTAAAATAAATTTTCTCGTAAAGTTTATCTTGCCAAAGAAAGACTTTACCTCCTTGTTGTTAGTAGGTGGCAGTTTGGAAATGGTCTGGATTCATTATGAATAAATGGAAATATAATATTTAATAGTGACATGGCCTAAAAATTTTAATCAAATGAGTCCAAATATGATCTTCTTTGGATTAAGTGAGACTCCATATCTTCTACACTTGTGAAATATTTTATGTGGATAGTTTACATGATCAACTTTATATTTTAAAATAATTGTTAAGTAATCCATATAAATGATGATTCACCTAAAAATAATAACTTAAAATTAGGCATCCATGTTTATTTTGAATGTTTATCTTACATTAATTAGGCTAAAATTCATCCTTTTCTACCTAAAAGTTACCCACTTAGTTGTAAAGGTAGTCTTCATTATATCTTGTGCTTCTACTAGCACTTGATTATAACTTAAGAATACATAAAAGAAGGATATAATATTTTTGGAATAAAAAATAATAAGAGGGTAGTTTAATCAGTTTAAAAAAATTTCTTTCAATTCCACTTATCATTCATTAGTCATTCAAACTAACATAGAGATATAACAAATGCATAATCAACCATTCATATGAGAATGAAGCAGGAATATAACATAAGAACACAATAAGTACATGGGAAATACTCATGGGGGATAAAAACTAGTGAAAAAAAAAACATATAATATATTCATATAATCAATGGATCAATATTTTGTGATGCACCAACCCCAGAAGGAGTACTAACCCCTCACTAGTCAAACATCAACTCAACTAGTCCTTTAACAAGCACCAACTTGCAAGGAGGCATCAACCCCCTAGGTGATTCAGCACCATATTAGCCACATAGAAATTATGATCACATTATAATCTCTTAATTTATTAATATCACCTTATTTTTCTCTTCAGACTCTTCTAGCATTCTGAAACAACCTATTAGACCTTTGCACTCAACTAGCCCTCTTCTAGACAGATTTAGGTCATATGACCTTGCTCATCATTTATATAATAAATATTATAAATTCATGATATATTAAACAAACCTATATGATTTTATTCAAAATATATACCTATTTTACAAAATTATATTTCATTTTCTCATACCCTCAAAATTCTAACTAATCAATTTAGGTCTATTAGACCTTCTTTTTATACTTGACTCTTCATATCACCTACCTTTGTCAACCATAAACCTCTCCATACATGTATCACCATTGGAATATATTAAAAAAAAAGTTCAAAAGTGAAATAACCACTACATAAGTCGGTTACCACTCATAATGAAAAAAAAAACATCATTACGCCTAATAGATACCTAATGTAATTAGGCCTTCTCAAAGCACACAATTTACCTTGACGACCTTGGATGTTTTAATCCTCCACAAATGGATTAAATAATTAAAAATGACATAAATTATACCATTTTTAATCTCATATTATGTTCCAAACACCATTTAACTCATTTCACTCCTTGAACCACACCATTTGACCTACTCATAATTAGCCCTTCTCACTGCCAGAAAGTCTACTTTGAATATATGAAGTATACACTCAACTTTGCTACATAACCACATGAATAAATAACATGGATATAATTTTTTTGACTTAGGTTCATAACCATATCCATTATACTTCCCCATATAGTTCAAAATACCTCAAACAAACCACTTCGATATGCTCACTTAGAACTACAAACTGGATTCAAAACCTAGGCAAGAACCTTTGACTTTTCACATCTTCATAAGAGTTTCTCATGAATATAATTAAATTAAAATGAACATATGAGACAAAAATATCAAATTAATTTGAATTTTATTCTTCAAATCTATGTATAATGACTCAAGAACATCATTCTCACTAACACACAAAAAATTGCCTAAATGTTCTAAAACATAGTCATGGAAACCAAGACATAGAACACCATCTAAACACTTATGAAATTAAAATGAGTTTAGATGATCCTTAAAAAATAATAATATATATATATATATATATATATATATATATATATATATATATATATATATATATATATATTTCCAACAGAAATATTTTTCTTATAGACCAATCTCATGGCTTCACTGTACATAGACCCTACTGTGTTAGACAAGTCAGATTGAGATCAAATTTATATCATACACAAGCTTACTAAAAAATTATATAAATTAGGAATATGTTTTATAAGTATTTAAATATAAATCCATCCATTTATATCTATCCCTAATCTACTTCAACCAATCCCTAATCTTATTCCCACTTTTGTCTGGTCTTCTCACTATCTTCCATGACCAATTTATAAAATTTTAATTATTTAACCTACTTATAAAATTACATGGAGACAAAATAAAAGTCTCACACATCATCCTCAAATAATTTTCATGCTTTGAATTGGTCAACCTGGCCTATTACATCAAAAATATGAGAAACAACGCATTTCCTTAGGTTCCATTCACTCTTCTGATAGACCAATGCCACCTAAAAGTAAATAGGAGAGTTAAATACAACATAAAATCATCATAATAGGTCAATTAAACCATTATGATCACTTTTTAGTCATATCTTCCATATTAGGTTACTATTAGGGTTTTAGGGAGGGTTTATACTGTCTTCCATTCTTAATATCGTTCATAATGTTTAGGCCCTCAACCCAAAAAAAATTCCAAGAAATTTAATTTGGGACCCTTCCCAAACTACCATTAATTAATTATATCCTCATGTAATTTTTTCACATGGAAATGAGCATAAGAAAATCCTTCTTGGGTCTATAATACCTCATTTTATGCACATAGAAAAACTCAAAACCACATTTCATAATTTTTCCTTCATATTTTGACCTCAGACTTGGTAAACATACTTGAAACAATATTTAAAACCTCTAAAAATTCTCTCATGATCTCTAACATCTTGAAAAATAATATTGACCCCTCATTAGGTCAAACTAGGTCTCTTTACACATTAGGCCTTGAACTACCAATCATACTTAGACCCATAACACACCTTAAAACCTTTTTAAATACTCTCAACACCTAATAATTATGTCATAAATCCTCATACCATGATCACACACTACCAATATTACTCTCACATGCCTAAAACTACTCACCTCAACATACTACCAAGCCTATGCCTTCTCATTAGGTATCTCAAGTACATGGCTCATAAACTCAATGTCAAGAACAATAAAGACAACTTAGAATGACATCAATGATACTTTCATGACATTAATGACAAATCAATTCATACATTAGAACACATTCTTAATAATCTCCCCCTTTATCATTAATGGCAACTTCTCATTGATGGAAATCATTTAAATAAGCTTCTCTTACTGGGATACATCTCCACCATACATCTCAATATCCCCCTTTGACATTAATGAAAAATCACTACCTAAAATAAAAACTCAATAAATAGGAATGAAATATCATATCAACAAGATGCCCCTATCTCATTGCATACCTCAGACATCTTCTTGAAAAATTGATATGACTCCCCCTTTGACCTCATAGTTTTTTCACTTCTTTTATATTCTTGGAGATAAAACACCTTCTTATGAGTTCTATCTAATCACTTGACTTGCCTAGTGATTTCTAGGATCAAGAATCACACCAAATTCTTTTCTTAGATGTTCAAAATTATCCTTTGGGAGAGGCTTAGTCAAGATATCTACAAATTGATCCTTGGTAGACACAAATTCAAGCTTAATAGTCTATTCACTTACATGTTCTCTTAAGAAATGACACTTTTTAGGAAAATGATTGGTCCTTGAATTAATTATAGGATTCTTTGAAACACTTATAGTACTACTATTATCATAAAAAAATAGGACTAGGACCATCAAACTCCACTTTGTAGTCATAAGGTTTATCTCATCCAAAACACCTAAGCTTAACATGAAGTTGTTGTAATATACTCAGTCTCACAAGTAGATAAAGCCACTTATGATCACTTTTTGCATATCCATGAGACTAGACACTCACCAAAGAATAAGTTTCCTCCACTAGTTCTATTTCTATCATTGAGACTCCCAGTCCAATCTACATTTGTATAGGCTATTAGATCAAATTTATTACTCCATGGGTACCACAATACATACTCCATAGTTTCCTTGAGATACCTAGGTATCCTTTTGATTTCATTTAGATGAATTTCCTTAGGATCTACTTAAAATCCTCCCACAAGACCTATGACTTATCTGATGTCAGGTCTAGAGGTATTAGTATATAACAAACTCCTAATCAATGATCTATATTTTATTTGATTGAATCTTGAAGATTCATCCTCCTATATCCATAGGTGTATTGACAACCTTACAATATTTCATTTAAAACTTCTTTAACATATATTTTATATACTTGGCTTGTGAAATGAACACACCTTTATCATATTGATTGATTTGAAGTCCAAGAAATAATGATAGTTCTCCAAGATTAGATATTTAAAATTCTAACTCCATCACCTCTATTAAGCGCTTGGTCATTTTCTCATTATTTCTACCAAAGATGATATCATCCACATAGACCAATACTATCAATTGATGGTCAATTTTAGTTTTGATATACAACTTACTATCTACAAATATTCTCTTTAAACCTTGGTCCAAAAGATACTTGTCTAGTCTAGAATACCAAGCTCTAAGGGATTATTTTAGACCATAGATAGCCTTCTTCAACCTACATACATAATCCATGTTATTAGTCAATATGAAACTTTCAAGTTCCTCAATTTATACTTCTTCATCCAAGTTCCCATTTAGGAAATCTGACTTGACATCCATCTAGTATATCTTGAAGCATTTAAAACTTGTATAGGAAATAAATAACCTAATAGACTCTAATCTTGATACTAGAGCAAAGGTTTCCTCGAAGTCCACTCTTACTTGATCACAACCCTTGCATATTAGTCTAGCCTTGTATCTGATGACTTATCCATTCTCATTCAACTTATTTCTGAACACCCATTTTGTACCAATGACATTTTTATATTTAGGCCTAAGTACCAATACCCAAGTATCATTCTTCTCAATTTGATTTAAATCCTCATTCATGGAATCTATCCAAAACCTATCTTCATTTAATTCTACATAGTTGTTAGGTTTAAAGTTAGATAGTAAGGTGGTATCTTCTTGATTAAAATTACTCACCATTCCTTTTTTTATTTGTATGCCTATGCTTTTTTTGTCAATGATCTAAGATTTAGGATGATCCTTTTGAATCTATCTAGAAGGACCTTTTGAGCCCTTTTTCTCCTTAATTTCTTCTTAATTCTCATCTATCTCTATTTCTCCTTCATCATACCTTGATTGAGAATATCATTTATTTATCTCATCAATCTTCATATTTGTGTTCTCTACTATCTTTTATAACCTCTTTTTGTAACATCTATAATTAACACTAATTGATGAATATCCCAAGAAAATTCCTTCATAAAAATTTAAGTCAAACATTCCTAAGTCCTCATCATCTCTCTTCATATAAAACTTACTTCCAAACACTTTGAAATGGTCAACACTAACAAGTCTACCATTTCATAATTAGTATGGTGTCTTATCACCATTGATCCTAATATGTCCTTTATTCAATGTGTAAACTGTAGTACCCATAGTTTCTCTCCAATAGCCATCAGACAACTTTGACTCATTCAACGTGGTCCTTGGAATTTATTGAACAATTCTATTATTTCTTTCAACCACCCAATTTTTTTGGCATGTTCTAGTAGTTGAGATCTATATTCTTATTCCATTTACCTCAAAAAACTCATCAGAATCATTTAACCAAAATTATCCTCCTTTGTTAGACTTAAGACACTTCATATTCACACTCATCTCATTTTCAACCAAATCCTTGAAAGTTTTGAACATACTTAGAGCTTCTAACTTCTCTTTCAAGAATGCTACCCAAGTCATTCTTGTAAAGTCATCTATAAGTAACATGAATTAGCTATCACCTTAAATGCTTTGAATCATTGTAGGACCACATAGATCACTATGAATTAGATCTAAATGTCTATTATTATAGTATTCTTTAGATTTAAATCTCCTCCTAGTATGTTTACCATGTTTACATGGCTTGTAAATAACATCTACATGTTTGTAAAGTTTGGTCATGTTCTTCATAGATCCCTTAGAGCTTATCTTGACCAAATTTTCAAAGTTAAAATGGCCTAACCTCCTATGCCATATCCAACATTAATCTACCTTTCTTATAGAGCACTTATATTTTGTGATATCATTCAATATGTATAGATTGTTCTCAGTTTTCTTGGCTTTTGTAATCAACCTCCTTAATTTTTACCTTCGTATCTCACATCCTTTATCATGATAATTTAGAATATGTACTTGGATGCACATTTAACTTACACTTAACAAGTTATGTTTTAATCCATCTACATAAAATACATTTTTTGTCTTGGTCTTCTCATTGTACAAGCTCAAGGCACCTTTGCTAACTATATCAACAGATGTGTTATCTCAAAACCTCACTAATCCTATAGGATTTTTACTCAAAGTATGTGATGAATTTTATCTTCTCTCATATCATTTGACTTGAACAACCATTTTTTATGCACCACTTCTAATCTTCATTTTGAGTGCAAAATGTAGTTTGAGCAATCATAGATTCTTCTACTCTATATTCTTGTTTCTCCTTCATCTTACCCACATGGTCTGCTTTCTTGATCCATTATTTAGTATCATGACTACATATATTCTTAACTTGAATTTTCCTCCTTATAGCTCTTGATTATAAAAACATTATCACTCCTTGATAGATCATTGACATTTGAAAAATGACTCTTCCTAAACTCCTTTTGGTCATTTTTGAATCCAAGACATGTCTTATCATAATAAGATATTTTATTATTCAAAATATTGTTAAACATTTTTGTACTCTCCTCAAATTCTTGATATGTCTTCATATTTATTACATCTTGATATACTTGTGCCTCTAAAGACATTACTTTCATTCTAAGTTGGATGCATTCTTCCATATGATTCTTCTCTGTGCTCCAAATTCTTCCTTGGATTGTTAGGCTTATAGAAGGAACCTTTCCCTAATACCAATTGTTAGATATAGAACTACTAGGGGGGATAAATTAGTGTAAAATTTTTTCTTTTAATTCCAATTATCTTTCATTAATCATTGAAACTAACATAGGCATATAATAATGCATAATCAACCATTCATATGAGCTTGAAGCAGAAACATAGAAAATGAACATAAGAGATACATGGGAAACATTCATGGGTGACAAAACCCACTAAAAATTATCTTTTACTATATTACTATAAGAAATGGATCAATATTTAGTGAGGCACCAACCCCACAAGGGCACCAACCCCTCATTAGTCAAACACCAAATCAACTAGTCCTTTAGCAAGCACCAACTTGCAAGGAGGTACTAACCCCCTAGGTGACTCAGCACCAACTAATCCACATTAAAACTTTGATCACATATTTCTCTCTCAAATTGTGATGATTACCTTTTTTTCCTCTTCACACTTTTTTATCTTTCTTAAACAACCTATTAGACATCTTCATTCAACTAACCTTCTTATAGATAGATTTTAGTCATATGACGTTGATCATCATATGTTTAATCACTATTATAACTTCATTATATATTAATCATGCCTATATGATGGTATTATAATCCTTTACTTGGTTTCTAAACTTCTATTTCATTCACTCATACCCTCAAAAATCTAACTAATCAAATTAGGTTTATTAGACCTTCTTTTTATACTTGACTCTTGCTCTCACCTACCTTGGTAAAAAAAACTTATACATACATGGATAACCATTGGAATAGATCAAAAAACATATTTTGAATTAGTCAGTTACCACTCATAAGGACAAAAACCATTGTTAGGCCTAATAAAGACCTAATGCAATTAGGCCTTCTCAAAGCACATGTTTCACCTTGACCACCTTAAAAAAATTTAAGCCTCAATAAATATATTAAATAATTAAATTATAACATTTATAATCTCATCTTGAGTCACCAACAACATTTAACTCATTTCACTCCTTGAACTACATCATTAGGCCTATTCACAATTAACCCTTCTCACTACTAGAAAGTCTGCTTTGAATATCTAAAGTATAAACTAGAATTTTAAAAATAAAAACATTAATATATAACATTTTTTAACTAATTTTAATAACCATATAAATTATACCTCACCATATAGGTCAAAAGACCTCAAACAGACCACTTCCATATGCTCACTCAAAACTACAAATAGGCGTCAAAACCCAATCAAGAATCTTTGAATTTTCACACCTTAATATGAGTTTATAATGAATAAAAATAAATTAAAATTAATATATTAGTCATATATAATAACTTAATATGAATTTTATTCTTTAACTGTTTGTATAATGACCTAGGAACATCATTCTCACTAACACACATAAAACTACCTGAATGTTCCATAACATAGTCATGGAAACCAAGACTTAGAACACATGTGTGAAAAATTTTATGAACTTAAAATGATTTTATATTATATTTAATAATAATTATAATATATTTTTAAAAATATATTATAATTTATAATATAAATATTGGTCTTATGACCAATCTCTTCAATTTACTCTACATAGACCTCAATGTGTTAGACAAGTCAGATTGAGATCAACTTTTTTCCATAAAAAAGCTTCTTAAAAACTTATATAAATTATGGATATGTGTTATAAGTCTTTAAAAATAACTTCATGCATTTTTATACATCCCTAATCCACTATAACCCATCCCTAATCTTATTCCCACTTCTTGATTTTCTCGTTATCTTCCTCACTAGGCCTTTTTAATGATAAGCCAACTTCCATGATCAATTTATCAAAATTAAATTATATAACCTGATATTAAAATTAAATGGACACAAAATAAAATTATTATACATTATCCTCCAATAATTTTAATTCTTTGACCTGGTTAACCATACTTGCTACATAAAAAATACTAGAAATAAGGGGTTTTTTGTATCTTCCATTCCTCTTCTGATAGACCAATGACACATGAAATTACCTAGGAGAGTTGAATAAAAACCTATAATCATCATACTATGTCACATAGACCATTTTGAGCACTTTTTAATCATATCTTCTATATCGGGTTACTATTAGGGTTTAAGAGAGGGTTTATATTGTCTTCCATTCTTAACAATCATTCATAAATATTAGGCCCTAAACATAAAAAAAATGCCAAGAAATTTAATATAATACCCTTAAAAAACTACCATGAACATTTTATATCCTCATGCAAAGGTTTTACATGCCAACAAGCATAAGAAAATCCCTCTTGGGTCTATAATACCTCATTATGTGCGCACAAAAAACCACAAACCCACATTTCATGCTTTTTCGTTTAGATTTTGACCTCAAAATTGGTAAACACAATTGAAAAAAACTATCACACATCTAAAAATTCTCTCATTATCACTTTCACCTTGGAAACTAAACTTGACCCCTCATTAGGTCACATTAGGTCTCTTTGCACATTAGGCCTTGAACTGCTAGTCACATTTAAACCCTAAACACACCTTGAAACTTATTGAATTGATCTCAAAATATCATACTCATATAAAAAAACCTAATTTAATTATTAAACACTACCAATATTCTTCTCACAAGCCTCATACTACTCACTTTAGCATACTACCAAGCCTATGCTTCTCACTAGGTCTCTCACATGGCTCATTAACTCAACCTCAAGAATAAAAAATAAAACTCAAGATGACATCAATTAAACTTTCATAAAAATAACTAAAAATACATTCATACCTTAAAACACATTCTCAACACATATTGGATCCACTAACCATTCAAATTAACTCATCTATAGAGGGTAAAAGATAGTTATCCTTTCTAGATGCTCAATTCATATTTCTAATGTCAACATAACTTGATTTATCTATTCTTTTTCATGATTGGTAATATATTGGATACCCAATTATAATGCCTAATTTTGAGAATAATAATAATATCATCCAATATATTTTTTACTTTTATCTAGATGAGAGGTTACAAAATTAGATTTACTAGCCTCAATTATTGCCTCAAAGGGTTATGTTATAGCTTATGTGGGATGGTATGTGTGATGACCCTAGAGTCAAAAACCTTCAAAACATCATACATCTAAGATATCAAACCTTTGTAAATTTTTATTAGAAATTTAAATTTTTTACCCTCACTTTCAATGCAAATCATACCAATGTTTACATATCAAGGATGTTGGTCGGTACCCAAATTCTCATTGACAAAATCTAATTCAATCACTTAAAGTTATTTCTTCTTCTAAGCTTTCAGATTCACATTGAAATCCCATTTTAGTGAGACCATCCCCATATTAATTTAGTTTTATTTTAGTTGTAATACATTTTATTATCCTAAGTATTCAATATTCATGTGTTCAACATCCTTTTCATCTATTATCTAAGATTCAAAGGCTCATAACTATTCATAAACTATAAAAATTGTTAATAATCAATAAATACTTGGAAGTTCTCCACATTATCTAGGACCAAGGGATAGGGAATCATCGCTAAAAAAAATTATGCATCTTGGATTCTTAAAGTGGTGACAAATTGGTTGTTGAATCTATTATTAATTTTATATTTTATTTCTCTTCCTTTGGCATGTCTATAATTTTGAATGCTTCTAAGGATTCGATCAGATCTAATGACTATTGTTTGTACTTTTTCAAGTAGTATAGTTTCCATTGGTATTTATTTCTAATCTAGTTGATGACCATCTTTGAATCACCAAATATCTATAACTAATTGACATTATATTTCAATGCAAACTATATACCTAAGATTAGGGATTCATACTTAGCTCAATTATTAGTGCAAAGGAATTATAACCTATCTGTAGCTATGTAATATTTATTACTTAGGTCAATTAGATCTATACCAACACCTAAACCTTGATTTAACATAGCTCCATCAAAGTGGAGGGTCCACAACTATTAAGGACCTTAAAATTCTGGTTCATGGAGTTATTTCTTGGTAGTGAACATGTAAGCACCTGCATGTGATGATGAAACACCAACCTTTTCATTATTAGTGTTGTACTATATGATTAGTTACTTCATATTGGATTCTTAATTGACTTTAATATGGTTGGCCACTCCTTTCCAAGATAACCATATGTGTGAGAAGATCATAACCATGTATCCATTTAGTGTCTTTAACCAATCCTAATTTAGTATCAAGCCATAATATTCTACAATGGTAATGAGTATAATATCTATGTATTATTACACTTGTGGTTTAGATGCAAGTTATATGTGTACAATTGTCAATTCTCCAATAGATGGGACAAAAGACTTTTCTAGTCTTAGGACCACCCTTTTATATTTTTATAGGGTCAAACCCATTTTCATGCATATAGTTATAGGCATCACATTGGCTAACAAATAATTATGCACATTATTATTTTTTATTCTGATGGTTAACTAAAAAATGTGGTAATTTAAGCTTGTCCCTATAAATGACCACATTTGTATGTGTAGCTTTTGACTTATCCATAGATGATCTTTGGGTCAAGGCTTTGAGTAACAACTCTCTTTATTCAATGATCTAGGCTATCTCATGAATACAAATATTCAAATTTATCTTCTTTTTATCTTCAATGATATTTTACCCTCCTGTACTTTGTGAAACTATACTTTCTAACTAATTATTCCCTTTTGGTAGTGACATATTATTATTAGCCTTAATATATGGAGGAGTGGTAGCACTATTTTTTGGTGCCATGGAAGTAGTAGTAGGATATTTTTTCCTCTAATTATAATTGTTCCTATATAACTAATAAAAGGCATTAATTTCAATTGTGTTATCTTAATTTTCAACTTCCATTATGAATTAGAAGTCATATGTCTCGAAGACCATGTCTATGATGAGAGCACCTGGAGTAGTAGAGCAAGATGGCCTTGATTGATTACCTTCTTGTCTATCCATTTCTTTCTAAAATATTTCAAAGGAAGTGTATGTCATGTCCCCTTCTATTTGACATCTTTTTGAGTGGATGATTATCCTTTTATGTGACCCTCGTAGGCTGATAGGATGGATAGAGGGTCTTGATGGAGCTTGGCTTGGCTTCAAATAGCTAAATTGTTCCAGTTGGCTTTCGTTCGAGCTCTTTCAGACATGTATTAAGGGAGATATTAATATTTGATTGATTTAATTAAATATTAATTATTTGGTCTAATTTTAAAACCCTAATTCTAATTTAAGAAAATCTAATTATGGCAAGCATACTTTTTTGAGGGTATAAGGGTTTCTCATGGGGGAGAGTTGGAAGGATTATGGATTATTGATTGAAGACAATTTTTGCTAAGGATTTTCTTGAGAAGACTAAGCCAAGGGTTCCAGTATTCTATCTGCATTAAAGAATGTGCCCTCTTCAGTGTGTGTGATTTAGAGGCTATGAGATATCAACTAATTTATTGCCAGGTTGAGAGATAACTTCACACATAAGTTATCACACGCGTCCAACATACAGGTTGTGCTTTATTGTATTGGCAGCCGTACGAAGTTTGTACAGATCTGTGCAAATTCATATGCATCAGCAAAAACCTTAGAGATCGACATCAATAGGCAGAGACAGATAGTGGCCAACATTGGTTGACCCCCATACCGACGTTGGCAAGTTAACGACACTAGGAAACTGACGGTGGGAGTATAACTGACGTCAGCAACTATGTTTTTGATACAGCAAGCTGAGACATACCAAATCTAGGTTTTATTCCTAGTTTATGGAAAATTTAGGGTTTTAAGATAGTATTCTATATTATTAACAGAGACTCAATATTATAATCATCTTAGAGAAATAAAGAGCATTGATTAGTCAGTTGACAGATTATACTACTGTGGTTTATTTATTTATTTGAAATTATTTTTATAAAAGTCACAATTCTTGTTATTTCATACAAAAACACAAAAAAATAAAAATACACAGAAAATAGTCAAAAAATATTCAATTTCAGAATTCAAGGGAAATAGGGGATATTACAATGGCAACAGAGCTAAATCCTACCATCTTAAGGGTTTGACAATCTTATGCAGCCACAAGAGTTGGGACCACATAGGTATTTCACACATAGTAGAGCTTTGCTTGAAGGCGATCAAGTTTTAGATCAACAGCTGATCACCATGAGTGACAGGCGTGAGGGTAGCCCACATAGGGGCCATAGGCATAATGATGATCAAGACACCAAAGAATTCTTTTGAGTAATGGCTATAGGCCAGCAACAGATGAATTAGGCACTACAAGCACTCACTACTATGGTAGAAGGATGAACACACCTGTTCGATAGAATGTGGAGCAAGGAGATAACAGGAGTGCTACTATTAATCAGAGACCACTGCTGACCCATTCCAGGATAGTTGATAGGCCTATATGGCCTACATTTGTGCAGGAGGAACCAAAGGCTCCAGTAGAGGAGGCAGCAGGAGATCCCCTATTTACTGACACACTTATGGCAGCGAATGAGGAGTGGGAGTTATTATCACCTGAGGTCAGAGAGAGGATTACTTTTGACTGGTTCATCACATAGAGGAGAGAACATAACCAAGGTTGACATGATTAGAGACCTAGATACCATAATAATGATATGAAGCATGCTACAAGTAGGCTCACACTAGTGATGTTTGATGATAATGGCAAGGTCACAACACAAGCCTGGATTAGTAAGCTAAACACATTTCTCACATTGCATCCAATGGTCGAGGGAGATGCTATCAGATATGCAACACTACATCTTGAGGGAGTAGCTCATGATTGGTGGCACCACGGGATGGTGACACTCCATCATGATCGGATCACATCTTATCAAGAGTTTGTGGATAGACTAGTGGAGCATTTTGATAAGACGGATCTGGAATCTTATTTCTGAGAGTTGGCATAGTTGCGCTAGTGTGGCAGTCTAGAGTCTTACATGGTGACTTCTAAAAGTTATCAGTTATCGTTCCTAACATTTTAGAGAGGTGACTTGTAGTGCTCTTCATGGAGGGATTGATAGAACTATTGAGAGGTTGGATCAAAGGCTTTGATCCTCCTTCATTACAGGAAGCTACGAAGAAGGTGTGTAGTATGGAGATGGTAGCCCCATCAAGTAAATTTAACTCTAGAGGTACTTCTTCATTCAGGGACAATAAGGGCTTCAACATGAATAGAGAAAGTCTAGATTCTAACATAGATAAATTAGGTGTTAAGAATAATTCAAAGGCCAACCCAGTAGCACCACCTTTGGATCGAGAGGTTCTTAATGATCTACGCAGGAAGAAGCTTTATTTCTACTGCAAAGGTCCCTATGATGCTAATCATGATTGTCCTTTGAGGCCTAAGGGCAAGGCAAATCGAGTGATGTGGGCTTATTATGAGGATGTGGAATCAGAAGATTTTGAACATCAGGAGAGTTCTGAGGAGCCAAAGGCTGAGGCTTCAGAGCCTAAGGTAGAGGCAAAGTTAGAGCTCTAGATTCAGGAGGCACGCCTATCTAGCATCCAGTAGGAGGGTTCATTCAAACTCTATGGAGTTTTGGCAGGCCAAAGGGTCATCACCCTTATTGACATGGGAGCCACACATAATTTTATTGATACTAGATTTCTGGAGAAGTGTGGACTCACCACCAAAGATTTTAAGGGCATTAGAGTTAAAGTGGCCAATGGTTATAGCCTTAGGTGTGAGCGGATGATTAGAGATCTCCCATTGCACTTAAACAACTATGAGTTCAAGGCTGATTATTATGTGGTGAACATGGGGGATATAGATTTGGTCTTGGACATGAAGTGGCTTCATTCACTTGAGGTAGTCACTCTTTGTCTTAAGGACATGCAGATCCATTTTGACGTTGATGGGAAGACACATTCTTAAGGCAATACGGGACGAAAACATCAAAACTATTTCCTTTCATCGGATGGAGAGGTTCATGTGGCATGACAGGTAGAGTGGGCTACCGAGTGCACATTGGCACCAATACAGGAGGGACAACAGAAGACTGAGTATCATCCTGACATTTAGTAGTTGAGAGTCAAGCATGATAAGGTATTTAGTGATATTCCACCAGGGAGACCTCTAGACAGGGGCATTGAGTACATTATTGAGCTTCAGGAGGGCACTAAGCCCATTATGATTACTCCTTATCGACATCCTAAGTGGTTGACGGATGAGATTGAAAAAAAAATTAAGGAGTTACTTGCTATGGGTCACATTCAGCCTAACAAATCACCATTGGCTTCTTCAGTTGTTTTAGTGAAGAAGAAGGATGGCACCCTATGCATGTGCATTGACTACAGAGCCCTGAATAAGAGAACTATTAAGAACAGGTATCCAATACCTCATATCAATAAGCTTATTGATGAGCTCCATGGTGCACACTACTTCACGAAGATAGACTTAAGGTCAGGATATCATCAAATCAGGGTTCGTGAGTAGGACATTGAGAAGATAGCTTTTTGTTACCATTGTTGACACTATGAGTTTTTAGTGATGCCATTTGGGCTCACTAATGCACCAGCGACATTTCATTCCACCATGAATAGAGTCTTCCATTCACTATTGAGGAGGTTTGTACTTATTTTTTTATGACGTTCTTATATACAACAGGACTTGGTAGGAGCATTTGGCTCATCTGGAGACTATACTCAGCATTTTGGAGAAGGAGTCCTTGTACACCAAGGAGTCCAAATGTGATTTGGGGATGATTGAATTGTTATACTTGGGTCATATTATTAGTGTAGGGGGAGTGCAGATGGATCTTGAGAAGATCTGCACTATCATAGACTAGCCTATTCTGACAAACCTTACACAGCTACGGGGATTTCTAGGTTTGTGTGGGTTTTATCATAGATTCGTGAATGGTTATTCATGACGTGCAACCCCTATGATAGATTTGATGAAAAAAGGTGCTTTTTGTTAGACACTTGAAGCATAGGAGTGTTTCGTGAGGTTTAAGGAGTTGATGACTACGTGCCTAGTTTTGGCACTACCTAATTTTTCAAAGCCTTTTGAGCTTCAGTGTGATTCTTTAGGCGAGGGCATTGGAGAGGTGCTTATGTAGGAGAAGCACCCCATAGTATATGAGAGCCGTAAGCTCTGAGGGCCAGAGAGACATTACATCATTTATGATAAGGAGATGCTTGCTATCATGCATGTCTTGGCAAAATTTAGGCAATATCTCATGGGCAGCACATTCTGCATCAAAACATACCATAATAGTTTGAGACATTTCTTGGGATAGGGAGATCTCAATGACTGTTAGTAGAAGTGGGTGAGCAAATTACAAGTATACGACTTTGACATCTCTTTCATTAAGGGCACCCAAAGAGTAGTGGTTGACGCCCTTTCACGTCGGCCGTATTTGAGTATTATGGTTCACATTACAGAGGATTGGAGACATATGATTGTGGTATAGTATGCCAAGGATACATGGGCATCCAACATTGTTGAGGGATTGATGGTTGACACCAGATATACTCTTGTGAATGCCTTGATCATTTACAAGAGCAGGGTTTATTTGATCCCAGGATCAGCGGTGAAGAACATTCTCATGTGAGCCTTTCATGATGTACCTACTATAGGACATCCTAGGTATTTCAAGACCTATAGATAGATTAGGGAGAGATTCACATGGAAAGGACTCAAGGCAGATGTTCTTCAGTATGTGTGTGAGTGCCCTGTTTGTTAGCAGAACAAGTAGGAGAACACGTACCCAGCAAGATTGTTACGGCCACTTCCTATTCTTGACAGGAAGTGGGAGTGCTTATCAATGGATTTCATTACAAGCTTGCCTAAAGCCCAAGGATGAGATTGAATATATGTAGTCATGGATCAATTAATGAAGTATGCCCACTTCTTTTTGATTACCAACACATACATAGCTACACAGGTAGTAGAGGTCTTCTTTCGAGAGGTATTTAGACTGCATGGGTTGCCATGGAGCATAGTGAGCGACAGGGATAGTCGGTTCTTGAGTCACTTCTGGTAGGAGGTATTCAGACTCTGTGGGACCAAGCTTATAGCGAGTACCAGCTACCACCTCTAGATCGATGGATAGACTGAGATAGTGAATAAATGGGTGGAGGGGTACCTCAGGAACTATATTTTAGGGCAGTAAAAAGCTTAGGTCAAGTGGATTCATTTGTGCGAGTATTGATACAACATGACTTTCCACATGACCATTCAAATGCCCCCTTTTATGGAATTTTATGGGTATGAGGTGCCAAGTTTTCTAGATTTGCTACTGAGCGACAGTAGAGTGTCGAGTGCTGGAGACTTATTGCAAGAGAGTTAGGATACTATGAGGACTCTCAAGGAGAATATTACAAGGCACAGAATCAGCACAAGTAGTATGCAGATTAGCAAAGGATAGAGACATATTTTGATGTGGGTGACATGGTCTATCTTATGTTGCAGCCTTATCATCAGTCTCCTCTTGGGAAGAGTGGAGCGGAGAAGTTGAAGCCACGTTATTACAGTCCCTTTAGGATCCTGAGGCATGTTGGAGAGATGGCTTATGAGCTAGAGCTTCTGGCAGAGAGCAAGGTACACAATGTTTTTCATGTATCACACCTCATAAAGGCATTGGGACACCGTGTGATACCTTCTATAGTTTTACCTCCCTTAGATCATGAGGGAAAGTTGATTTTAGTACCTGAGTCTATCTTGGATTATAGAGAGAGATAGTTGCATAGGAAGAATATCAGGGAATATTTGGTAAATTGGAGAGGTTTTCTAGTGGAGGATGTGACATGGGAGAGTGAGGAGATTCTACAGCATCTAGAGTTGAGATTGCTTGAGGACAAGCAATTTTAGGAGGGGCAGACTATCACGTCCCCTTCTAGTTGACATATTTTTGAGTGGATGATTAGCCTATTATGTGACCCTAATAAGCTTATAGGATGGATAAAGGGTCTTGATGGAGCTTAGCTTGGCTTTGAATAGCAAAATTGTTCTAGTTAGCTTTCTTTTGGGCTCTGTCAGACATGTATTAAGGGAGATATTAATATTTGATTGATTTAATTAAATATTAATTATTTGGTCTAATTTTAAAACCCTAATTCTAATTTAAGAAACCCTAATTCTAATTTAAGAAACTCTAATTATGGAAAGCATACTTTTTTGAGGGTATAAGGGTTTCTCATGGGGGAGAGTTGGAAGGATTATGGATTATTGATTGAAGACAATTTTTGCTAAGGATTTTCTTGAGAAGACTGAGCCAAGGGTTCCAATATTCTATCTGCATCGAAGAATGTGCCCTCTTTAGTGTGTATGATTCAAAGGCTGTGAGATATCAACTGATTTATTGCCAGGTTGAGAGATAACTTCACACAGAATTTATCATAGGCATCCAGCATATAGGTTGTGCTTTATTGTATTGGCGGCCATATGAAGTTAGTACAGATCTATGTAAATCTATAAGCATCAGTGGAAAGCTCAGAGACTGACATCGGTAGGTAGAGATAGACAACGACTGACATCAGCTGACCCTGATACCGATATTGGTAGGTTAACAACACTAGGAAATCGATGGTGGTAGTATAACCGACATCGGTGACTGTGTTTTTGACACAGTAGGCTAAGACGTACCAGATCCAAGTTTTATTCCCAGTTTGCAAAAAATTTAGGGTTTTAAGATAGTATTCAATATTATTGATAGAGACTCAATATTGTAATCATCTTGGAGAAATAAAGAGCATTGATTAGTCAGTTAACAAATTATACTACTGTGGTTTATTTATTTATTTGAAATTATTTTTGCAAAAGTAGCAATTCTTGTTGTTTCATACAAAAACACAAAAAAATTAGAATACACAAAAAATAGTCAAAAAATATTTAGTTTCATAATTCAAGGGAAACAGGGGATATTATAGTGTATAATTATATGTAGTCTAGCTCACCATGTTACACTATGTTATGGACTCAACACCAATTAGGAAGTGTTGCTTCCAAGATATTTATCTCTAACATCTTGTTAGGTTGTTATTATTTTGTATTGTTTTTATGTCTATTTAAAGGCCTATTCTACCTTTGATATGCAAGGTTTGGAGTAATATTCTGACCTATGGTGTTTCCCATCCACTTTTACATGCTCAAAAACTCATTGCTCAACTTTTATACCATTTGTTGAATGATATCCAATTTTTATTTTATAGAATCAACAATAATAAATTGTGTATTAGTAGTATTGACTGATATTAAATATTGGTTTAGATTTTTTTAGTTGGATATAGATATAATTTTATTCAAGAAGTTAAGGTGTTGGTTTAGTGGAGCATGGGTTAAAGGCAATTGGGTGTACACCTAGTTTTAATTTTGAGCGACAATATTTTGATTAGTATTTGGAATAGGGTTGAGAGATGGGAAATTAGGAACAATATTAAGTGGGGCTAGATCTTATGACTAAGCATTTTATTATCATCAAGTTCTTATGCAAATCATATAGAATAAAAAAATAGAAACTTGGAAGGTACTAGTGTGGAAGATCCCACAAAAATAAAAGATTATATGGTGAGGTGATAAGAATACATGTTAAATAGGATTATATATAGATTAAAGAATACCAAGAAGACTTGCAAAGGTAAATCCTTTAATCAATCACTGAGATAGGTTTAGTCTAAAATGGAGAATATGGGTTCAAAGTTGTTATTCATCATCCATGTTATTAGTGATGATGAATAGATCCCTATAATGGTATTTATCCTCATCAAGTGGGGTAAAAAATGGGGATCCTATCTCCCCTATCTCTTCATCCTCATGGTAGAGGACCTAGAAAGATAGATAAAATACCTAAGAGATAAAAATAAGATCAAAAGGGTTACAAGTGACAACTAGAGAAGCTACTCACTCTCATCTCCAATTTTGGGATGATACTATGTTTTTTGCTAATGCAACTCAATATGAGGTTAGATAAATAAGGGATCTATTATGGAGAAATGAAAAAACATCAAGTAAATCAATAAATAGAATTAAATCCAAGATCTTATTTGTCAATGTTTCCCCTAATCTGAAATCCTTCCTCACCAAGATCTTAGGCTTTTAAAATGCATCTTTACTAGATAACTATATAATATTCCCACTCTTCAAAGGTATTGGAGATAATATACTCTAGAATAAATTCATTTAAAATATGAGGAAGCTAATAAATTGGAAAGAAAATAATTTGACATATATAGGACATATCATACTCATAAAGATAGTCTTACAAGCCACAAAAATATATTGGTTCTCTCTCTTGAAGGCTCCCTTAACAATCTTGAGAGAGATGAATAGAATTATTAGAAACTTTCTCTAGCAAGGAATAAGGGACAATTCTAAATATCTCTTCTCACTTGGGAGAAAATATTCAAACCAATCACATAGGGGGCAAGAATAAGGAACCTTAACAAGGTTAACCTGGCCCTTATAGCCTAACTAGTCTAAAGAATGGGAGATTATCCCTTTTTAGGACAAAGCATCATGCTAATAGAAAAATACCTCGATGAAAAGAGACTACAAAGAATCTTCATAGTAAATGAGCTCCCTATTAGATCCACTATTTTGAATAGTATGAAGGAAGCAAGAGGGATTATTCTGAAAGGATTATTATATAGTGTGATAAATGGGGAAATAATAAAATTTTTAGAGGACAAATAGATCACTCAAAATCCCTTGAGACTATAAATGGCCTTAGATGGTATTGAGGAATAAATTATAAGGCAATGGGGACATAGAGTGAAATATTATTGGATTGAAAACACAGATCAAGAGCTCAAAATCTTCACTTGGAAATCTTTTTGAAATGCCATCAAAACACAAAATGAATCCTAAAAGGTTATAAATGGCATATTTCAATTCTTTTAGGATCCTTGGAGCTCAAAAAAAGACTTGTTGAATTGGAATAGAAAGGGTACATGGGTATACTCACTAAAAGAAGGATATAAAGACTAGATAGTAACCCATCTTAGTGGCTCAAATAAAATTGAATGGAGTATAATTTGGAGCTCAAAAGTAAGTCCAAAGGAAAAGTATTTTTGTGGTTTCTTACACACGGAAAGATTCTAAGAAGAGAAAATATTAAAAATAAAGGATTCTAAGGACCATAATAATGTGTTATGTGCTATAATAATGAAGAGAGTGTTGAGGACCTTCTTCTTCATTATAACTATACATCGAGGATTTGGAACAAGTTTATAAACAAGTATAGCTTAAGTGGGAGTCAAAACTATAATCTCCCATAGCACCTCAAATCATGAAAATGAAATAAGAAGATAAACATTATAAAAGACATATGGGAAATAGGTTAGTCTTCTAACTTGGAATGTTTGGATTGAACAGAACACCAAAATATTCAAGAAAAATCATAGGCACAAGCTGCCAAAGAATGTTTGGATGGAACAAAAATTATATATCAATCATATTTCCATATCCTAAAATTATTTTAAGATCAAGGAGGTAAATATAGAGGAAATTAAAATCCTTCAAAATTAGGAAATGATAAAAAATATATATGAATCTATGAAACCAAGCAAAAAGTAGGAAAAAGATATGATAAAGAAAAATGTCAAATGGGAACCTCCAAAATAGGGGTGGTATAAAGTTATTTTTTATGGGGAATCAAAACACAACCCAAAGGAGTCAGGTGTAGGCATGGTTATAATAAATTACAAGGGTAAAGTGGTATCATATATATCTATCTATACCATTATCAACACAAATAATATAACAAAAGCTAAGGGCCTTATTCTAGGGATGAATCTAATTGAAAGAAAATAGTAACTAAATCATGATATAATGAGATTCATTCATGGTTATCAAATCCATGGATGATAGTAAAAACGTTAGTTAGAGAATTAAATAGATAATCAAAGAATTAGAAAAACATTGAAACTATTTTAAGGGAGTGAATCTAAAGGATACCTTAAGATAAAGAAATCATGTAGAAGATTGGATGGCAAATTTTAGGCTTCAATCCCACTCAAAATATAATAAAGGAAACATGTAAAGTATCTCTAAGAATAATAAGATGAAATAATCATAAGAAATTATTAAAAAATAATCCACATATTTTTAATGAAGTTACCTAGGATTGTATACATCATGCATACAAATCCTTATTAGGAATCTTGCCTAAAAGATACAACTACATAAAAATTCCTTAAAATTGATAAAATAATTCTTGTTATTTTTAGAATGTTTGAGCAGGTCATATTCTCAAGTTGTAATTTATCAAGTCAACTTTTTTAGAAAATATAACTTCTTGTATTTATATGTTGCCTTCATAGTTTTTTTATACCAATAGAATTTTTAATTAAAAAAATTACATAAATATTTTTTTCTTTCAAAAATAATGAAATTTGTGATCTTCAACAGTAGATCCATTTTATAAATGATACTATAAATGATTTGAAATACACTTTTAATTCTCACGTAGAGAAAATGCAAGATTATTTTGACACTTTAAATTCTAAAATTGTGTCTTTTGAACATGATTTCTTTACTACCTAAATTTAATGTGGTTCTAAAAAAACTTTCACTTCTTTGAACATTCTTTATAACCCCAACTTAAGAATAATACATTCCATGGGGTATTCTAGTGGTGGTCTTGGTAAGTGTGAAACTACAATTCTTGAACCTATTTTACTTAATTTAAATGAAATTATAAAGGCCTTGGTTATAATGCTTCAAATTCTTCTGATATAAATTTTACATTGTATTATCCTCCACACTGAAAGACTTATAATGAAACTTATTTTTATTATAATTATTCTAATGCTCTCATGATTTGGGTAAAAATGTGGAAGACTATTGAGAATTGTGGAAATCATGGGCATCATATCTCTAAACCTTTTAAATTACATCCATAAAATTCTTGTGGTAAATCCACACATGATACTTTGCATTGTTCGAAAAAGACTAAATCTCCTACCTATAAGGTTAAAACTATTTGGATAGCTAAATATAATGTAACTTATAGAGACTTGGATGTGTCTTCATGTGGTAATTCTTCAAGTACGTCATCTCAAATATCTTTTTCAAGAGATACATCTTATTTTTCTTCCTTATGAAAAATTTAAACTTTTTATTCATTCATTGATTTCATGTTTCAAAATAAATATGCTTTGATTGGAATTCATTTTTGACTACCTTATTTTTTTGAAGGACATCACCCTTTATGATGGAAGTTGTATTTAGCTCAATTTTCCTTGTTATACATATAATTATATTACATTATGCATGTAAATCATATTTTTATTTCATATTGGTTACGTAACTTAAAATATTGTTGTTATCTTATTTGTTTTCTATAGTTTCATGGATCATTTTTACTTCTTGTTTTTCTTTGTTCCATTATGGACTGACCACATTATTTTAAGATGATTCTTGGAGATTATTTATGAGTACACTTTCATCCTTATGATTTTTGGCAGCACCTTATCTTCTTATTTATTTCTAAAACTACTATAATTCATCTTAAAGGAAGTTTATATTAAGGGCCAGTATTATGTAATTTCAACTCCCTTCCTCATTTTTACAAGGTTTTTTCCACTTTTATAACCCAAAAGTAAGCTTAAGGGGGAGTGTTAGAAACTAACATTATTTTTGTCCTTTAGTCTAGTTTAGATTTATTCTAAGTCTTATTTATGTGTGCATTGATTATATTTATAAATTGAATTTATCTTAATTTTATGAGGTGTCTCTCACCGCTCTTATCCACTTGTTGGATTTGGGAGTTACTTGCACAAGTAACTCCTCCCCCCATATGGAAAAAACATTACCCTTAGTTGTAAAAGGATTAAGAAACTTGGAATACACATGAATATTGATCGTGTGACTCCTTTTTATTTCATCTATCTATTTAAATATCTCTCCTCTCACATTATTTTTAACATAGCACAATCTAGTCTCTTCTTGACTTTCTCTTGCATTCTTATGATGTTATCTTGGATTTAGGACATTTTAATCCTTAACTCATATATTATAATTGATATTATACTTGGATTTTAATTACTTACAAGGCTTAAAATATATTGTGTGGTTTTTATCCATTTTATGGTTTCCCCACTTGTCAATTCTCGTCTCAACCTTATTACTTGCTTACTCTTGTGAGGTGATATTTCTCATTGTATGTATTATTTGCTATATTTTCAATGTTAAAATTTTATTTTTCACATAAATACTAATAGATATAGATAAAATTTATTTCATGGATTTATTAATGCTAATCTATTATATTTATTTATACCAATTCAACACTATCAAACTACTACATTTTGTGCATGTGATATTATTACAACTAGCTCAAAGGATAACTTTAAAATCATATGAATATATGGCCATCATTAATAATAATAATTGAAAAGAAAATATTTAGTATGAAGGGATCCTAAAAAGTGTCTACTAGATATAAAATATTAATAATGATAATACTCATTTATCACAACATTGCATCTAAGTGTAAATACATTTATTATTATTTTGATGTCCTAGTGGTTACTAGATCTAAAATAAATAAAAAATATAATGAGTTTTGTAATTAATTTAACCTAATTTTGTTTTAGGAATGTAAATAGAATGAAACCATTTATATTTATAATTCATAAGATATAACAGAAAATACACAAATTTTAATTATTTAATAGAGATTTATCACACTTAGTAAATATAGAAATGATCGAAAGGGAATACATTTAGATTATATACTATTATATTTTATTCACTCCCATATATAGTCACCTAAAATAGATTATATAATCTCTATGACTACTCAACTAATAAAATAGGTTGTTAGAGTTTGATATGATGCTACCAACATAGGCCAAACACATGTGGTGATAGGTCTCATCCATTATTTTATAGAATTTTACTTTTATAAACTTTTAGTTTTTTCAACCATAAAATGTTGATCCTTCATGTTAAGATTACTTATATGTAATTACTAGTACTTAGTCATATGCATGGATATTTAATTTTCCCCCCTTTTCCTTAAAACACTAACTTCACTTCTTAAACATGTTTGACCTAAAAAGGGAGGTAAAATATGGGTTGGAAAACTCAAACCATTCCTCTTTGAGTATTTGAGAATTCCCTACACTCGAGTACTCTGAGAAAGGCTCAAATCACATGAATTTATCACACCTATGTTTATATGTGCTCAATAATGTTCCATTAGATTATAATTCCACTCTTTGGATTTTGATAATTAACACCATACAACATTTGACTTTGTATTTGTGTTCAAAAATGGATTTTAGGACCATTTATTTAAGATTTTTCAAAATTAGATGCTTTTTCATAGTGCCTAAAATCCATTTTTATAATTTATTATATGAATTTTAAAAATAAATAAATAAATACACCTTTTGGTATGAAAACTAGTTCACCCTATATAACACTCAATTAGATAATTCATGTGGATGATTATGGCCCAACAAGATGTCATTATTGAAAACATGTGTTGAGTTGTGTTAATTCCTTAGACACATTGTATAATGAAAATTGATATAAGTCAATCAATTTAGAACATTAACAAAAGCATCCTCAATGTCATCAAAATTATTTTTGTGGAACCACAAACCAAGGTATTTTATAAAGGGTGAAATCCTAAAACATGTTTTTATGTAAAATTGAAATTCTAAGTCAACTACTATAGAGTTTTTTTATATTCAAAGTGCTTATGTTTTACCATCAATCCCTAAATATTAAAATATAAAAGTATTAACATGAATAATATGCATTCCCCTCATCTGATCTATTTAAACCTTAATGTGATATATAATTCATAATATGTGTGTCACTCTATTGAATCTAATAATTATGATAAACTTACTCAATCTGATCCATATAACTTTATAATCTATTCAATCTCATAATCTGACCTAATTCTATAAAATACCTAATATGATAATTAGATCGAATCTAATAATTTGATCAAATTTAATAATGTTATTAACATGAACCATATAATATGTCTCATGTAATCTACCAACTATCCCTCATGTTCTTTTAAAATTCTCCACATATGCCTCAAATCTTTCCAAATCTAAATCTCAATTATCCCAATCTTCATCTCAATTTATCCTAATCTAAATTTTAATATGTCCCATATTAAACATGTAATGTAACCCAAAATATTTTAAAAAAAAATTGTTAAAGGTTGAATATCTATAAAAGTCCAACTAATATGACCCTCTTTTGAGGTGATGGACGAATCCTATGAATCACTCATCTCAAAACAAAAGAGTTATATGTACCATGTTATATATTAAATATAAAATAATGTAAAGCATGTGTGTTAACATGAAAATAATATGTCATCATTTAAATATTTTCTCACTCAATAAAATATGAAATGTGTAACCTAAAGCATAAAATTTTAATATCAATTAGATATAGTAATTCGACACACACTAATAATAATTGTATTAACTGAAAAACTATAACTAATACATGTATAATATGCATTATAAATATTCATGGTATCACATAAAATATAATAATTCATGATATGAATCATGCAACCATAAGCTCAAAAACCATCATATAATAAAATACATGTGAACACAATTTCATGATCATAATGCACACAAACACTTAGGCTGACTTAATGTCACAATATGAACATGAGATGCAGTAAAGGATACTATAAATAACTTATTAAAAATGTCATAATAAACAATAAATTTACTCATATAATCACACTTAATATAAAACTCAATTTAACAATTGTCTATGATCAATGGAGGTAATACTCATCAAAGGTCACATATGGAACATGCAATGTAATATACATCAATCATCACAAAATCTAATACACAATAAATGATCACACTTTTTAAAAATAATCATCATAAAAAACACTTAGAAAAATCAATATTAGTAAACACAATTAGTCCATGTCACCATTGTATAAATTAAATCACAATATTCATTAAATATTATACCGTAAAGTGTATACATAAGATTAAACTATGTACAAATAATATAAGTGGTTTAATATGATAAATTTTATGGTAAAATAAATATATAACATGTAATTTATACCATTACTCCACCAATATAAATATGCACATAATGTGTAAAGGAAACCCTTTGTTGTGAGGAATGTATAGCATCTAAATGTACATGTATCATAAGCAACTTTAATGTCCTACATCCCACTCATGTATACGATGAAAATAATTTTCATATAAAATGGATATGTAATATGCCATGTATATTATAAATTGAATAAACCAATAATGTAATGTAGTATAACATTTCATGCATAGGTCCTAATTTTATTTTGTTTTTGAATATTTTATTATTTAATGTTTTTTCAATATTTTGATATTATTGAGTTTTTAAAATTGAAATATGTTCATTCTAACCAATGTTCCAATGAATGATATGCTATCACATATATATGATATCACCAATGTGATTATTACACACCATAGGTGAGATGTACCACATATATCATATATGTATTTATTTATCATATCTTCTTTTTGAATTATAAGCTCTTTAATTATATAATTAATTTTACCTCCTCCTTCACTACCGTTGAAATGGATATAATATTATCATACTAATTTTTCATATCATCATTATCATAATCAACCTATCCATTTCCTTCATTTTCACAATCATGATCATCATTGACATAAGAACCATCATTAGTCACATAAGAAAGAGTATATACACCCATATTTGTCTATTTTCTGCTATAATCATTAGACCAAATTTTAGAATTGATTTATTTGATTTTATTTTTAATACATTATTCACCATTATTAAAATTCGCCTCAATTGAGTTCATGAATAATTAGATATCATTGATTGAGAACTATGTGAATAAATAGGTTCCACTTTATTTTCTTGATTTAAATATGCTCCATCCCTTAAAATGTAAATAGTTTTAAATTTTATCTAAAATTTAATATAATAATGATTATTACCAAATGTTTCATCCCTTGACATTATCCACTATATTCATATAACTACATTGTATTAACCTAAAGTAGGATTAATGTGGAATATAACATAACATAATTTGATACCAAGAGTTATCAGCCACTTGATGGAACTGATACATAATTTAGATAACATAATATTATTAAATATTTCAATGTAATGCCCAAGTAATTTAAAATTTTCATGCCACATGCATTAATGTCACAAGTCATATCAATATTACCATTTGTGCATTATTTTACATGTATGTGAGGGATAACAATAAATAACTCTAGGAATGAATAAGGATTTGTAGTTCCCCCCTTGAAAATGACACTTTTAATATTAATTTTTCTAGGTACATTCTCATTTTTTACTTCATAATTAGATAACTATTTTTAGTGAAACCTAATTTAATTAAATGTTATTTTAATAAATCTAATTTGTGAGATGAAATAATAATTTTAATATGTTGTTCAAGTGTAGAATGTGTGATTGGATATTTTGGTGCTTTAATAGATGTATCCAACATAAGGTCACTTATTTTAATAATATCTCATGATATTTTTTCCAATCGAAAAACTTATCTATATGATGTTTATGAACTCGATGATAAACACACAAGTTTTTAGATCTTTTCATAAGTTAAGAAGAAGGTTATATTTTTTTTTTCAAAGCATGATCTGAATACTTTCAATTACATATTTATTAATTATATTTTCACTTATTGATCCATTATTCATAACATCATTATATTTTTCAACCCATATTTAAGATTAAGTATTTTTAGGTAGATATGTTTTGAATAAAGAATAAGATATGCAATTTGCATGTTGATGAATTTTTTTATGTGCAAGCTTATACTCAAGTGATGTGACTTTTACACATAAAATTTTATATTTATTTTTATAACATATCTACGTAATGCATCATAATAATAATTTTATCATGGATGATCACACTAGGTATAATACCACTCATGCATTGGGAAGACTTAGCTTTATAATCACAAAACCTAGACCTTTCATATTTAATATTCATAAAAAATATAGATGAGGATTAGCCCTACCTCATGGTATTATGATAACATAGACCTCATTATCTAATATAATCCTAGGGTGAATAATGGGGGAGGAATGTTAACCATCACTATAATGAGGCAATATGAATGGAGTAAAAAATTGAGGCATTTTAGATTCAACATTCATATAATAGGTGTTACTAAGAATAAATATGAATTAATCACTAGTAATACACTATTAGTTTTATTAAAGATAAATTTTATCGATTTCATTACATAATTTTTATAAGTATTAGATATTTTATGAATGAAATATTAAATTATGACAATAATATCTTGAATCATAGAATATAAACTATGAATATCCATTATTGTAATCACACAATTTAAACATAAATAATTGACCATTGCAATAAAAACATGAGAAATTTTTGAGGAAGAAATATTCATTTGATAAAAATCAATATATAAATGAAATATTTCATTTGTTTTAAAAATAGATAGATCATTCACTTGTTAGACCAAATTTACTAACAATAAAGAAACTTTAATTCTAGAAAACACGTAAAACAATTTTAGGAACAAAAACATGTTTTTAGTCCAATCAATAGGAAGAAGAAAAAGGATCAATAATTTCAAAAATATGTGAGTTTTGAATAATATATCATTAAAAAATATGCAACCCTAATAGGAAAATAAGAATGAAACATTAGAGAAATATTAGATAACTTTAAATTCATACATAGGAAAATAGGAATTAAAAATAGATATGTAAATAAAATCCTAAAGGTATAGATATAAAACCCTTTGAAAAAATAATGAAACCTTAATAGTTCAATAAAATTAGGGTTTGTCATGCTGAAAATAAAGATTAGTTTCACCAAATTGTTTTAACTTATTTTGTATTTATTAGATCTAAAGAGGCTAAAGATATTGAAATTCGATTTTCATAAGATATTCTATAAAATAAACAAATATGAATTTCTAAACAAATATAT